>JAKVIS010000895.1:0-46715 GCA_033119425.1 Bufotes viridis | reverse complement strand
CCAAGTGGAAAGTGATTCCATGCCCCTTCCGGATGGACAAGAATTGTATACCGGGCAACATGTGGGGTTACCCCCCCCACTACCTCTGAGGAAGAGGGCTCTGGATCCGACGGAGGTGCAGAGGAAAGCAGCGGAGAAGGAGGGCAGTTAATGCGGGAGATACGATACCTGGAGCCCCCTCCCTTACAGAAGGACTCATTCCTGTTTAATGACGAGCTGCCGGAGGAAGATGACCTGTATCCTAGAAAGAAGAGCCGCAAGAAGGGTAAGAGAAAATACATAGAAGAAAAATATGTGTACGTGTCTTACCCTATGTGCTCTGGGCCGGCTGGGTTTCAGGGTGACTGACATCTTTCCCCTGATACATCAGTTTGGTTCCAAGGAGTTCGACATCAGTTTAGTCCGGCCAGAGGTTCTGGTTCTGGTTCTGTTCTGGTCCGGATATCAACTGGTGAAGAACATGCCGGACTGGCGCGGTTTCCGGGCTTACCCGGTGACCCGCCAGAATGAGGTGAAGAAGGTGACCGTTCTCACCCGTAACGAGTCACTTTCTTGCACGGACATCTTGACCTGGTTAAGCTGGTACGGGGACGTCCAGGGTGTCCCAGCAAAAAACCTGGACGAGTTTGGCATCTGGTCGGGTGCCTGGACATTTACCATCAAATTGAAAAGTCTAGGGGGTACGGTTTCCCACATCCCGTCGTCTGCCTTCATCGGCCGCAACAGGATCCTGGTCTTCTACAGGGGGCAGCCTAAGCTCTGCCACAAGTGCAGCAGTCCCTCTCACTTCAGTGCCAGCTGCCCTGAGCAGAAGTGCGCGTTGTGCGGGGGGTAAGGACATCTGGCCGCATCTTGTGAGCAGCAGATTAGATGCAACCTGTGTGGTATCTTAGGGCACCCGTTTAGTCGTTGTCCCCTCTCTCAGGCCAATGCGACCCGAGGTCACGCAGAGGCGAGTCGGGAGACCACCGCTACTGAGGTGGGTGCTGGCGGAGGCAGTAGAGGTCAGGGGTCAGTGAAGAGCAGAAATGGTCCAGCTAGGCAGAGGCGGAGGCAGGCGCCGGGCGGAAAGGGAACAGGAGGATCCCCGTCCTGGGGTGATGCCTGCCCCTTCCCAAACGGTGGCTTCGCGTAAATAATCGGAGACCCCAGGGGACAATGAGCTAAGGGAGGAAGTCAGGAGACTGGAGCAGGACGAGGAGGCCTGAGATTACCATCAGGTAGAAACGTCTGACCAAAAAAGTGGCTCGACCAGAGTGGCCAGGGAAGGCAAAACCGACTCTCCTCTGGAGCTTTCTAACCGGTATCTCACTCTAGATGAGACCGTCGCCTCTTCTTCATCTGGGGAAGAGGTTGAGGGTGGGGTACCAGAGGGAGAGCTTTCAGGAGGCCCCGCGCCCCTCTCCGGTGAGGATGTAAGGTCCTCAGGGGAGGTGGCGAGAAGAGGATCGGGATCTAAGAAAGCCAAGGGTGGTGCGCGGGGAGGCCAGTCCAGATGGACACCACTGTCTCTCTCAAGAGAGGGCGTACTGCTTTAGGAGACAGCCCCGGGAGGGGTGGAAGGAAGAAAGACATCTAACCTGATTATCCTGTATGGCGGCACCCACTCTGTTGACTCTGTTTTTTCAGCCGTGTTGAAGCTGACATTTTGTTTTTGCAAGAGACCAGGCTGTCAGATTTGGCAGCGGTTCACAAGGCAAAGAGGGAATGGAGATCTGGACCCTCATACTGGTCTCTTGCGGCTGAGCCGTATAGCGGAGTGGCGGTCCTTTTTGCCACACCTGTTGAATGCCGACGGATAATCAAGTTAGAAATGGGGAGGTGTTTGATCCTGGATGTCCTCATGAGGGGGCAAGAACTCCGCCTAATCAACATCTATGGGCCCCAATCTAAGTGGGAGAGTAAAAGTCTTCTCATGAGGATCAAGCCTTTCCTTTTTTTCGAGCCGGCAGGTGGTCTTTGGTGGGGATTTTAATACCATCACAAGGCCCCAGGATAGAGGAGGCGCCAGAGACCTGCTGGCTTATGATAGCATTTCCCTTAATAGTATAGCTAGCGAGGCTCGCCTGGTGGATGTCCACATTAGGCATACCCCAGGCCGCACGGGTTTCACATACTATAGGGGTAGTAAGGTTAGGTCTAGAATAGGTTTTATTTAAAGGAGGAGGCTACTTTCTCACCTTTAAAGGTTGTGGAGGTAGAATTCTCCGATCACTGTTTAATTATGTTTTCTCTGAACATTGCAGAGTCCCCCCGCATGGGAAGAGGGTATTGGAAGCTAAATTCGGCCCTCCTGGAGGAAGCAGAGGTGAGGCAATCCTTTGAGGACTTTCTTCAGAGCCAGGTGCCGCTTCTGGACCTCTGTGATAGTAAGTCAGAGTGGTGGGAGATATTCAAAGATCGGGTGGCCAAGTTCTTCCGCCAGCTCTCGAGCCTCAGGTCTCTGGACAGGTACCGCCTGTATCAGAGCTTGAGGAGGAGGCTTGAGCATTTGGTCTCGACTGGGGGTAGCCGAGAGGATATCTCCAGGGTGAAATCTTTGCTCAAGAGGTGCCAGTATGATAGGCACGCATCTTTGGTTTTTGAGAGGGATTTCGGGAGGTACCGCTCGCCCGACCCTTACAGAAACTGTAAGATTCATGTAGTAAAAGGTTTGAAACCGCGCTGCTTCTAAATCCGTCGTCCGAAGCACAGGTGAATATATAAAGGGTATTAGCCTTTGTCCTCCTCTCTCAAAGGGTTCGATCCTCCTCAGACCGTCTCCTCTGTAAGATTAAACGACCGGCATATAGTGAAGTACCCTCTTAATAGTTGGTAAAAAATGGTTTTATTTTACTCACAAACACAGGTGGTTTTCAGGCATATCACAAAGATAAAATACATCAGGTTCCTGTCCGACCCGGGTTTCGCTCTCTGGCTTCCTCAGGGGTGATCACTGCACATGTCCATAGCATGGCCCTTTAAGTGTTTGTGAGTAAAATAAAACCATTTTTTACCAACTATTAAGAGGGTACTTCACTATATGTCGGTCGTTTAATCTTACAGAGGAGACGGTCTGAGGAGGATCGAACCCTTTGAGAGAGGAGGACAAAGGCTAATACCCTTTATATATTCACCTGTGCTTCGGACGACAGATTTAGAAGCAGCGCGGTTTCAAACCTTTTACTACATGAATTTTCCAGTGTGAATTACCCACCACACTACATTGGAACCAGCAGCGCAAGTAACTGTCCGTGTTTTTGGGATACAAGACTGAAACTTTCTTTTTTATTTCAGAAACTGTAAGATGTCAGTGAGTTGTAAGTTGGTGACGGGACTGATAGACGGTACGGGGTCTCTGAACAGGTCCAGATCAGGGATTCTGGAAGTCATCAGATCCTTTTACTCGCACCTCTTGGGGAGGAAGGATCTGGATCGGGATAGGATTGCAAGTTTCCTGACCGAGACCATCCCTGACACAGGGGCTCACCTCCCTCTTGAGGTTTTGACAGAAGAGATCAGAGAAGAGGAAGTTATTCTGGCGGTGGAGGGGTTAGCCCTGAAGAAGTCGCCAGGCCCGGATGGCTTAACATCCGAGTTTTTAAGACCTTTAAGGACTCCTTATGTCCCCTCTTGACCAAGGTGTTTAATCAGTGTCTATCCTCGGGCACTCTGCCAAGGTCAACGAGGAGGTCCGCTCTCATCCTTCTGTCAAAGGGTAAAGATCCATGAGAATTGGCGTCCCATAGTGCTTCTCAATACGGACCGGAAGATTCTGGCAAAGATACTGTTCAATCGGCTGGTGAAGTTTGCACCACAGCTCCTCTCGGGATCCCAGCACTGCTCGGTTCCAGGCCGCAGCACCTTTAGCGCTGTACTTGGTGTCCGAGAGGCAGTGGAGCAGAGTAGGGCTGGGAACTGGAAGGGGTACATGCTGTCCCTGGATCAGGCAAAGGCGTTTGATCGAGTGAACCACGAGTACCTCTGGTCAGTCCTTTTGAAGTATGGCCTGCCGGGGAGGTTTGTTGATTGGCTTAGAACATTATACGCGGGGCGGAGACTTTCCCGCTTGTGAACGGTTGGTTGGGCCACCCTTTTGTGGTTGGGTCTGGCTTCCGCCAGGGTTGTCCTTTAAGCCCGCTGTTATACGTGTTCGCGATTGATCCCTTCCTTAGGAGGGTCGATCGTGGACCGTTGGCGGGAGTCGGGATGGATCTGGCGGCGCCGGAAGCCACTCTGAGGGTGGTAGCGTACGTCGACGATGGCACTGTCTTTGCATCCTTGAAAGAGGAGGTGTAGTATGTGATGTCGGAGGTAGAGCGCTACTCTGAGGCCTCCGGGTCCTTGATCAACCGGGATAAATGTGAGAGTCTCTGGCTGGGGGGGGGGGGGGGGGCCCGATCCAGCTTTCGATCTCCCGGACACCCTCCCAGGGCCTCAGTCATCAGCAAAGGTCTTAGGCGTCCATTTCGGCCAGGGGGATTAACCCACACAAAATTGGGAATGCAGGCTAAAGATCGCCGCTCAAAAGGTTGACCAGTGGAAGGGTTGGTCTTTGACCCTAAGGGAAAGGGTTCACTTGATCAATTCGTTCCTCCTGCCTTTGCTCATCTATGTGGGCAGTGTGTGTATCTTGCCAGACTCTCTCCGGACTCGGGTCTATAGCCTGTTCTTCCAACTGTTATGGGGGAACAGGCTTAACCTAGTCAAGAGGGAAGTGACTTACCGTACGAGGAGACTAGGAGGGTTGTGTATGGTCAACTCGTGGTGTTCCTAGTGAACACCTTTGTGAAGATCAACCTAGCGGACCTCTGGAAAGAGAGGGTTCCTCCGTGGGTAGCCTCCTGTAGGGGATGGTTTCGGCCCTTCTTCCAGGAATGGGAGCAAGGAGGCCGAGTGAAGGACTTGAGGACACCTCACGGGTATCTTCCGGCTTACGTCACCACGGTTCTGAAGGCGATCCGCCAGTGGGGTTTGGAGGTTGGGGAGATCAGGACCCTGTCAAGGCGTGCCCTTGACGCCAGGGTCTTGTTGACCCACTTCCAAAAGCCCCTGGCCCTCGAGGATTGCCCAAGTCGGGATCTAGACAAGGGGCTTCAGTTGTTAAATTCAGCAAGGATCCCCTTGAAGTATTGGAACTTGGCTTGGCGTTGTTTCCACGGGAAGCTGTATGTGAGGGACAACTTGAAGTACAGGAACTCCGAGGAAAGGGGTTGTCCCCGGGAGGAGTGTGGCTCTATACTGGAAAGTATGGAGCACTTCCTGCTTCATTGTCCCTTTAATACAGAAGTGTACCAACGGGTGGGAGCTTCCATTGGCTGGCCTCAGCTGGCCGCTTTCTCCTATGCGGAGTGGGCTTATGGAGTAGTCAGAGACCAGGGTGGTCGGGACCCCTGCACTGTTTTTATAGTTAGTGCAGTGGTTAGGTTCTTCACATGGAATGCACGGTGCTTAGTTTCGACCCAGCAGAAAGTCCTCCTGGTGGATGAGGTACATAGGAACATCCTCGGTGATCTGGTGAAGGTCCGCTCTCTTGAGTATGAAAGGCTGGGTACCAGCAGGGCCTCTCTACTCTGGAGAGGTTTTGCTTTTAGCGTACCTTAGTCGAGTAGTACTCTTCCTGGTGGTGGGCTGATGCTTTCACCCTAGATTTTTGTTTTGTAATACGGATATGTTTTAGAAAGGCTTGCAAAGGCCGAACTTGGTCCTTCGGGAGTTGGTAGCATAGTTAGGTTTTGTAGTCATTAGAGTTAAGGTTAGAGGGGGATAGTTAGGTTGGGTGGGATGGGGATAAGGGGGAGTGTCTTTTTGCAGTGGGGAGGCCTACATCCAGCCCTGGACTATGTGGACATGGGAGGACATAGGGCGAGGGCTGGCCTCGGACTATGCAGACATGCAACAGACATGAGGCGGAGGTCAGCCCTGGGTGTTGGGGTTTGGTGACGGGTATATAGATTACTAGGGATAGATAGGTCTTGTTGTGTTTTTCAAAAAAAATGGTGATGGGAAAAAAAAATTTTTTTGCGAAGAAAGCTTGTTTTCTGTTTTGTGTTTAGCTTTTTATTAAGCGGTTTCTTTGATTTTTGCTATGCAAGAAGTATTGCTGTTTCTTTTCTTTATTTTATGTTTCTTTTCTTTATATTTTTAATTTGTACTTATACTTATAATTTGTTATATTATGTGTTACATTTTTGTGTTCTAGATAGTGTAGGAATATTTCCAGTCGGACCGGCTGGATAAGTTTCAGTTTTAGTTCGTTTTGTATATACGTTTGTAGTTGTATATAGTATAGTTGTATATAGTATAGTTAGTTTCAGTGGTTTAGCGTGTGTATAGGGCTGGGCCAGTTGGCATCTGTTTTGTTCTGTCTGCTTTGTTTCATACGCATATGTTGAAGTTTTGTACTTTTATATAAAAATCAATAAAAAGAGTTCCAACTCCAATAGCGTATATTAAAGTTGCTGCAGTTAAAAAGCTCGTAATTGGATCTTGGGATCGAGCTGGCGGTCCGCCGCGAGGCGAGCTACCGCCTGTCCCAGCCCCTGCCTCTCGGCACCTCCCCGATGCTCTTGACTGAGTGTCCCGGGGGCCCGAAGCGTTTACTTTGAAAAAATTAATGTTCAAAGCAGGCCGGGTCAACTAAATACTTCAGCTAGGAATAATGGAATAGGACTCCGGTTCTATTTTGTTGGTTTTCGGAACTGGAGCCGGTCCCCTGACACCCTCTGCGTCCCTCTCCCGACCGGGTCCGGCGTCGCCCCCGCCGAGGGCGCAGGGAACCGAAATCCCGGGGGCAAAGCGCGGCGCCTCGCCCCCCGGGTGCAGGCCGATCCGGGTACCGCTCGCCGTCAGGTGCAAGGTTTGGAAGCCTCGCCCGAACCGGGGGAGAGGGCCGAGCACCCAGACGCCAGGGCCCAGAGAGGAAGGAACCGCGCCTGAGAAGCCGCCGCCAGAGGCCCTCCGGGAAACCGAGGGTCGCCGACGGCGCCGAGTGTCGTCCGGCCGACGTCCCCACGCGGCTGCCGGCGGGGGGTCTCGGCCTCCCGCGGCGGAAAAAGACGTGAAAGGAAAAAAAACAAACCAGTCGTGAGCGACTCTTAGCGGTGGATCACTCGGCTCGTGTGTCGATGAAGAACGCAGCTAGCTGCGAGAATTAGTGTGAATTGCAGGACACATTGATCATCGACACTTCGAACGCACCTTGCGGCCCCGGGTCTGCCTGTCTGAGGGTCGCTCCTCCGTCGATCGCACCGGCCGCCGACCCCCCCCCCCCCAGGACGGGGTCGGTCGCAGGGGCGGGTTTTCCGACGGGCTCGCGGAGGCGGGGTCCAGGGGTTTAAGCCCTGGGTCTCCAGACTTGACTCAACTCTCTTGACATGTTGTCACGAGTATATGCGAACAACAGGAGCATAAACAGTGCAGAAGCTACTGACCGGAACCCAAACTAGGGAGAATAAAGGGTGACCCCTGTCAGACCCTAAGAGCTCTCCCTATGCTGCTTTGCACATGCCCAGACCCAGATGGTGGGTCGAGGCATGCCCGCGTACCTAAGGCTGGTGACAGCTGAAACCCCTACAATAGTGGGAGGGGCACGGCCACCGGCGCCCTACTCAGAATACGGACGGAACCGGGGTCGCCTCAGATCCAGTCAGCAAATAAACTAAAACACACAATGTCTGCAAACTTAACTGAAGGAGCTGCAGCAGCAGTGAGGACAGATCCAAACTCAGCAGACAATATCCAATGTTACCTGCTTCAGCAGAACACAGGTCCAGAGAGAAGAGACCACAGAAGTGCAGATATTCCAGAGGCTGACACAACTCAGATGAGAAATATAATCCGCACGATTAAACAGGAAAAGGGGTGATTTATAGGAAGAGGAATCAATCACTGGAGGGACAGCTGGGAGGAGGGAAACTGAAAGTAAAGACCTCATCACAGGGGCGGAGAAACAGTTGTGAGAACACCTCAAAACTCTGGTAGTGACAGTACCCCCCCCCCCCCTCTACAGGTGGACTCCGGACACCCAGGACCCACCTTCTCAGGATGAGCCCTATGAAAAGCCCTGATGAGGCGAGTGACTTTAATGTCGGACACCGGAACCCACATCCTCTCCTCAGGACCATAACCCTTCCAATGTACGAGGTACTGAAGAGAACCGCGGACAAGGCGAGAGTTCACAATTCTGGAAACCTCAAACTCCAGATTGCCATCAACCAAAATCGAAGGAGGAGGAGGCAAAGAGGAGGTACCGTGGGCTGGACATATGGTTTTAAGAGAGACTTGTGAAATACACTATGTATCTTCCAAACCTGTGGAAGATCAAGACGGAAGGCAACAGGATTGATGATGGACAGGATCTTATAAGGCCCAATAAACTTGGGACCCAATTTCCAGGAGGGAACCTTCAGTTTAATATTTCTTGTAGACAACCACACCAGATCACCCACATTCAGGTCCGAACCAGGCACACGTCTCTTATCAGCCACACGCTTATATTTCTCACTCATCTTTCTTAGATTAACCTGAATCTTTTGCCAAATAGTAGACAAAGACGAGGAAAATCTCTCCTCCTCAGGCAAACCAGAAGGACCCCCTCCCGAGAATGTCCCAAACTGCGGATGAAACCCATATGCACCAAAGAATGGTGACTTATCCGAAGATTCCTGACGACGGTTGTTCAAAGCAAACTCAGCAAGAGGCAGAAACGAACACCGATCCTCCTCGTTCTCTGCCACAAAACAGCGCAAATATGTCTCCAGATAGAGATGAGCGAACACCTGGAAGTTCGGGTTCGGGAAGTTCGGCCGAACTTCCCGAAAATGTTCGGGTTCGGGATCCGAACTCGACCCGAACCCGAACCCCATTGAAGTCAATGGGGACCCGAACTTTTAGGCACTAAAAAGGCTGTAAAATAGTCCAGGAACGGGCTAGAGGGCTGCCAAAGGCAGCAAAATGTAGGTAAATCCCCTGCAAACAAATGTGGATAGGGAAATGAATTAAAATAAAATAAAAATTTAACCAATATCAATTGGAGAGAGGTCCCACTGCAAGGAATCATGCGTCATATCAACCACCACCGGAGAAGGCCACTCTCAGTTATTTCGGCCCCACCACCCAGACAGAGGAGAGGTTCATTCAACTTTGGGTTGCACCCCAAGATCATGGTAAAGTTAAAAAAATGAGGATTCAATAAAGAAGTGCCCCGGAGTACAAGAATACATGGTTGAGGGGGAGGCAGTTATAAACAGGGCTGTGGAGTCGGTAGATAAATTGTCCGACTCCGACTCCGACTCCTCAGATTTTGAAACTTCCGACTCCGACTCCGACTCCTCTGTATTTAATATGCAAATACGAAGCTGTTCCACCAAGTTCTTCTAAACTCCTCTAGCACAGAGAGGTAGTTGAGCAGAAGCTGCTGCCTTCTCCTTTGTGTGCTGATCTTCTGCTGAAGATAGAGCAGTGGGAGGATCCAGGAAGGGGCAGGGGAAGGGGCATTTATTTTAAAACATGATTTTCCTAGTAGAATCCCATAGTCATGTTTAAAATTTAAGCTAACAATCTGAGTTTACATGTTTTATAGCCTTAGCTGAATGATAGCAGTTTTTCAAATGGTTTACAGCTTCAGTCTTGAACTATTGACTATCCATTCCCTTCACTTATACAAGTGTCTCCAGTCCTTAATCAGTTATCAGTGAGAGGCGAGGATAACCATGGGTTCCCTGTAACAGCAGACCACAAGACAATGGAAAGTGTAAGTATTGCCGCTCCTTAAAGGGACACTGACAGGCTGATTTTCCAGCTAAAGATATATATATACTGGTATTCATCAGAGAATTAGGAATAAAACTATACCAATGTTACCCCCAGTTAAGCTGTACTTGTGTTTAAAAAACATTTTAATCTGTATGCAAATTCACTATCTTTGTGCCCAATGGGGCAGCGTCTCCTGCGGCTTTGTGCCCAGCCGCGCCCGAGTACAGCTTCCCAGCGCTGTTCCCTCGTTATTATTCACTGCACTGGCTTTTTTTCAGGCTAGCCGAACGCTGAATTCCTGCGCAGGCGCACGTGTAGAGTGCTGGCAGCAGCCTCGTCTGGCTATGCTGAGGCTGTGCCAGCTTTCTCTCTTCCTCCTCGCTACCTAGTCCTGTCTAGTGCTGCCAGTACTCTACATGTGCGCCTGCCCCCTTGGGCACAAAGGTAGAGAATTTGAATATTGATTAAAACGTTTTTAAACACAAGTAAACCTCAACTGGGGGTAACAGTCGTCTAGTTGTATTCCTAATCCTCTGATGAATACCAGCAGATATATCAGCCTGTCAGTGTCCCTTTAACTGCATAGTAAAGCATATGAAAAGCATGCTTCTTCACGGTCACTTAACGTCTTTGTTTAGCGGTAACGTGACGCACTGCATGCATTGGCCTTTATTCTTACAGTAGGGAAGTAATTAATTATAACTTTATCTGAATTGGGACATTTAAACTTGCTTTTTTTTTATTCCAATTTTTTTTATTCCAATTTAAATCTAGTAGGAGTCGGAGTCGGTCCATTTTTTGCCGACTCCGACTCCAGGTACCCAAAATTGCCTCCGACTCCGACTCCTCGACTCCGACTCCGACTCCACAGCCCTGGTTATAAATGTCTATTCTGCACAAGGGAGGCACAGGTCCTGTGGGATCCATGCCTGGTTCATTTTTATGAACGTCAGCTTGTCCACGTTGGCTGTGGACAGGCGGCTGCATTTGTCAGTAATGACGCCCCCTGCCGTGCTGAATACACGTTCAGACAAAACACTGGCCGCCGGGCAGGCCAGCACCTCCAAGGCATAAAATGCTAACTCTGGCCACGTGGACAATTTGGAGACCCAGAAGTTGAATGGGGCCGAACCATTAGTTAGTACGTGGAGGGGTGTGCAGACGTATTGTTCAACCATGTTAGTGAAATGCTGCCTCCTGCTAACACGTTCCGTATCAGGTGGTGGTGCAGTTAGCTGTGGCGTGGAGACAAAACTTTTCCACATTTCTGCCATGCTAACCCTGCCCTCAGAGGAGCTGGCCATGACACAGCTGCGTTGGCGACCTCTTGCTCCTCCTCTGCCTTCGCCTTAGGCTGCCACCTGTTCCCCTGTGACATTTGGGAATGCTCTCAGGAGCGCCTCTACCAGCGTGCGCTTGTACTCGCGCATCTTCCTATCACGCTCCAGTGCAGGAAGTAAGGTGGACACATTGTCTTTGTACCGGGGATCCAGCAGGGTGGCAACCCAGTAGTCCGCACACATTAAAATGTGGGCAACTCTGCTGTCGTTGCGCAGGCACTGCAGCATGTAGTCGCTCATGTGTGCCAGGCTCCCCAGAGGTAAGGACAAGCTGTCCTCTGTGGGAGGCGTATCGTCATCGTCCTCCGTATCCCCCCAGCCATGCACCAGTGATGGGCCTGAGCTGTGTCGGGTGCCACCCCGCTGTGAACCTGCTTCATCTTCATCCTCCTCCACCTCCTCCTCATCCTCCCCGTCCTTCAGTAGTGGGCACTGGCTGGCCACATTTGTACCTGGCCTCTGCTGTTGCAAAAAACCTCCCTCTGAGCCACTTCTAACAGACTGGCCTGAAAGTGCTAAAAATGACCCTTCCTCTTCCTCCATCATCGCCCTAAGCGTTTTCTCAAGGAGACATAGAAGTGGTATTGTAATGATAACAGTGTCATCGCCACTGGCCATGTTGGTGGAGTACTCAAAACAGCGCAACAGGGCACACAGGTCTCGCATGGAGGCCCAATCATTGGTGGTGAAGTGGTGCTGTTCCGCAGTGCGACTGACGATTGCGTGCTGCAGCTGAAACTCCACTATGGCCTGCTGCTGCTCGCACAGTCTCTCCAGCATGTGCAAGGTGGAGTTACACCTGGTGGGCGCGTCGCATATGAGGCGGTGAGCGGAAAGGCCGAAGTTCCACTGTAGCGCAGACAGGCGAGGAGCAGCAGGATGTGAACGCCGGAAGTGCGCACAGACAGCCCGCACTTTATGCAGCAGCTCTGACATGTCGGGGTAGTTGTGAATGAACTTCTGCACCACCAAATTCAGCACATGCGCCAGGCAAGGGATGTGCGTCAAACCGGCTAGTCCCAGAGCTGCGACGAGATTTCGCCCATTATCGCACACCACCAGGCCGGGCTTGGGGCCCACCGGCAGAAACCACTGGTCGGTCTGTTGCTCAATACCCCGCCACAACTCCTGCGCGGTGTGGGGCCTGTCCCCCAAACATATGAGTTTCAGAATGGCCTGCTGACGTTTACCCCGGGCTGTGCTGAAGTTGGTGGTGAAGGTGTGTGGCTGATTGGATGAGCTGGTGGAAGCAGAGGAGGAGGAAGCCGAGTCGGAGGAGGAGGCTACAGGAGGCAAAGAATGATGCCCTGTGATCCTTGGCGGCGGAAGGACGTGCACTAAGGAACTCTCCGCCTGGGGCCCAGCCGCCACTACATTTACCCAGTGTGCAGTTAGGGAGATATAGCGTCCCTGGCCGTGCTTACTGGTCAACGTATCTGTGGTTAGGTGGACCTTGCCACAGATGGCGTTGCGCAGTGCACACTTGATTTTATCGGATACTTGGTTGTGCAGGGAAGGCACGGCTGTCTTGGAGAAGTAGTGGCGGCTGGGGACAACATACTGTGGGACAGCCATGGACATCAGCTGTTTGAAGCTGTCTGTGTCCACCAGCCTGAATGACAGCATTTCAAAGGCCAGTAGTTTAGAAATGCTGGCATTCAGGCCCAGGGCTCGAGGGTGGCTAGGTGGGAATTTACGCTTTCTCTCCAAGGTTTGTGAGATGGAGAGCTGAACACTGCCGTGTGACATGGTGGAGATGCTTGGTGACGCAGGTGGTGTTGTCGGTGGCACATCCTCTGTTTGGTGGGCGGCAGGTGCCAACATTCCTCCCGAGGCGGAGGAAGAGGCCGAGGCAGCAGCAAAAGAGGGAGCAGGGGGAGCCTGAGTGAGTTCCTTTCTTTTAAGGTGTTTACTCCACTGCAGTTCATGCTTTGCATGTAGATGCCTGGTCATGCAGGTTGTGCTAAGGTTCAGAACGTTAATGCCTCGCTTCAGGATCTGATGGCACAGCGTGCAAACCACTCGGGTCTTGTCGTCAGCACATTGTTTAAAGAAGTGCCATGCCAGGGAACTCCTTGAAGCTGCCTTTGGGGTGCTCGGTCCCTGGTGGTGGTGGCCAGTAGCAGGCGAACTCTCTTGGCGGCGGCTGGTCTGCTTTTGCCCCCTGCTCTCTCTTTTGCTACACTGTTGGCTCGGTCTCACCACTGCCTCTTCTTCTGAACTATGAAAGTCAGCGGCACGACCTTCATTCCATGTGGGGTCTAGGACCTCATCGTCCTCTGCATCGTCTTCCACACAGTCTTCCTCCCTGACCTCCTGTTTGGTCTGCACACTGCAGAAAGACGCAGCAGTTGGCACCTGTGTTTCGTCATCGTCAGAGACGTGCGGACTCCGATGAGGTGGTATTCCCATGTCCTCATCATCTGGATACATAAGTGGTTGTGCATCAGTGCATTCTATGTCTTCCACCACTGGGGAAGGGCTAGGTGGATTCCCTTGGGAAACACTGCCAGCAGAGTCTTCAAACAGCATAAGAGACTGCTGCATAACTTGAGGCTCAGACAGTTTCCCTGATATGCATGGGGGTGATGTGACAGACTGATAGGCTTGGTTTTCAGGTGCCACCTGTGCGCTTTCTGCAGAAGACTGGGTGTGAGATAATGTTGTGAACATGCTGGATCCACTGTCGGCCACCCAATTGACTAGCGCCTGTACCTGCTCAGGCCTTACCATCCTTAGAACGGCATTGGGCCCCACCAAATATCGCTGTAAATTCTGGCGGGTACTGGAACCTGAGGTAGTTGGTTCACTCGGACGTGTGGCTGTGGCAGAATGGCCACGTCCTCTCCCAGCACGAGAGGGTACACTAACACCACCACGACCGCGTCTGCATCCCTTACTAGATGTTTTCCTCATTGTTACCATTCACCAAGCGCCACAATAAGAAAAAAAATATTTGGCCCAATGTATTGATTTCAAATTCAGGCCTTTTTTTTTTTTTTACAGGCACCTAACACTATCTGCCTATTTATTTATGTAGCGTATTACACTAATCCAGGCACAGCAGTAACCGCTGATTTAGGGGAATATCTCTTTTAGGGCTAGTATTTAGGCCCTGGATGAAAGGTATCCTTTTATGGACAGATTTACACTTGGCCTGCAACAGCTGGGACACCAGATTCAGGGTATTGCTATTTTGGCAATTGTATTTCACCCCAGAACAAAATATATGTTTTGGCGGACACTATTATACTTTGCCAGCCACAGCTGAAACCACTGATTTATGGTATTGCTATTTTGGCAATTGAATTTCACCACATAAAATAATGTATCCTTTGCCAGACAGCAGACAATATTATACTTGGCTAGCCAAAGCTGGAACACCAGATTTAGGGGATTGGTATTTGGGCAATTGTATTTAACCCCTTAATATAGAAATTGCTATCCTGAGTTTCTAGGGGTGACAATTAGCACAGCCAAGCCCCTGATGTAGGATATAGCAAAAAAAAACTAGTATTGATGGACTTGGTGGCAGCTTATTCTGGTGCACCACAAGTCACAAAATGGCCGCCGATCACCCCAGAAAATAAGTGACAGAAAAACGCTCTGTGCAGCCTAAAAACCAGTAAGCAAGTAACTAGCAGAAGTTCAATCATTCACAGCTGTAGATCGATCCGTTCATTAGGTGCTGTTGCTGACTTTTCCCTGCCTAATCCCGCCCTCACAGAAGCTGCGTCCTCTCCCTACACTAATCAGAGCAGTGTGACGTGCGGCGCTACGTGACTCCAGCTTAAATAGAGGCTGGGTCACATGATGCACTTGGCCAATCACAGCCATGCCATTAGTAGGCATGGCTGTGATGGGCTCTTAGGGCAAGAAGTAAAACACTAGCTGATTGGCTGCTGTGCAGCCCTTCAGAAAGTGGGAAGTAATCGACGAACAACGAACCCGAACCTTTTTGAAAATGTCCGGGTTCGGGTCCGTGTCCCGGACACCCCAAAATTCGGTACGAACCCGAACTATGCTCGAACTGTTCGCTCAACACCATCTCCAGATTCTGATTAAGGCGTTCAGTCTGACCATTCGACTGCAGATGAAAAGCAGAAGAGAAGGACAGCCGAACCCCCAGGCGAGAACAGAAATCCTTCCAGAATCTGGACACAAACTGCGTGTCTCTATCAGAAACAATATCAGAGGGGATGCCATGCAATTTAACAATGTGGTCGACAAAAGCTCGCGCCAACGTCTTAGCATTGGGCAAACCAGGGAAGGCTATGAAATGAGCCATCTTACTAAAACGGTCCACCACCACCAGGATCACCGACTTCCCTGAGGAACAAGGAAGATCCATGATAAAGTCCATGGACAGGTGTGTCCAAGGACGGGAAGGTATGGGTAACGGGAGAAGGGGACCTGAAGGACGTGAACGAGGGACCTTAGTGCGAGCGCACGTCTCACAAGCTGCCACAAAACCCTCCACTGACTTACAAAGAGCCGGCCACGAAAATCTCTGAGTAATGAGATCTACAGTGGCTCTACTCCCGGGGTGACCAGCAAAAACAGTATCGTGATGCTCCTTGAAAAGTTTGTGACGTAACTCAAGAGGTACAGTTGTATCATCGCTTGCGCTCCAATTTTTCGCATATCATTGCTTACGAAACGCGAGTTCTCCTACTTCTTCCCGAACTATATCTGCAATACACAAAAAGGCCAGTAGATGGCAGTGTCAACCTAAAGTAGACACTATACTATACTATACTTTGCCTGATCCTCCTCCGCAACCTTCCCACACATCTCATGCCTGAAAAGTTCTGATCCCCAGAGTCTATGACATTACAGAAGTCCCACATAAAGAAAGCAAAACTGTGTTTTTATTTAATAGAGAGTTCAGCTAAAAAAGAGTTAACATTGGGACTCTGAATCTTGGGAGATGGTGTTATGGTGGGTTCAGGTGGGGAGAGATTTTGATGGGGACTCAGGATCGTAATGCTGCCAGAGAGCGCGATCCTAGGTACATAGCGAATATTTTATACGAATTTTCGTTATTCGAGGTAGTCGGAAATAAAACCCACCTCCTTCTCCTCTCCCCATTCGCTCATCAATGCAGTATACAGTAAAAGAACGCTTGTCAGGTCTGTGCTGCAGAGATTAATCACAGCTGTCCCCTTAGCTTCACTTTAGTGGGGTGTTAATTGGCAGGAGTATCAGTATTGGAAGTAGCTGCCCACTATATTTTCTTTTAAATCGGAAGATACAGCGATGCATAATATATATGGCACAGTCATAGGGTACAGTATTTGTTGCTGTACTAGCAGGTGTATTAACAAGTGTTCTCCTTAGTTAGTCATTGTGCCGCACGGTCCACCGGTTGTCAGGTCCGCGCTGCACAGGCAGAGATTAGTTAACATTCTGTGCAGAGCCGATTCACACTGTCAGTCAGTCTATCCTCCCGCTCTCTCCCCGGCTCTGTCTTTTCCCTATATTTATTTTAAAGGAAGGGGGGTGAAAGGGTTAATGTGCAGTCGGACTGCAGGTCAGGGGGACGCTCTAGAACATAAGGGGTCAATAAAAGAAAAAAAAAAAGGACAGTATCTGGGCTTTAAACGTAATGGGGACTGCCATTTTCTTTTCTGACTGGTCCTTATATACGCCCCAGGGTGTGTTTTCATTGGTTGAAGGAGTCACATGCCCTCCCCTGGCCAATCACATTACTGAAACTAGATTTCATCAGGAGAAGAACAGAGACCATCTGGCCTGTCTCGGATTCATACGCTTGGCCGACTCCAAGTACGCCAGATTCTTATGGTCGGTAAAAACGGTGATAGGGTGCCTGGCCCCCTCCAACCAATGGCGCCATTCCTCGAAAGCCAACTTGATGGCCAACAACTCCCTATCTCCCACATCATAGTTTCTCTCTGCAGGGGATAGTTTTTTTAGAGAAAAGGGCACAGGGTCGCCATTTGGCAGGAGAGAGGCCCTGGGACAAAACCGCACCCACACCCACCTCGGAAGCATCCACCTCAATAATGAAAGGTAAAGAAACATCGGGATGCACCAAGATGGGAGCAGACGCAAAACTCTCTTTAATCTTAGAAAAAGCTGTAAGCGCTTCTTCCAACCAAGAGGAAAAATCTGCCCCCTTTTTTGTCATATCAGTGAGTGGCTTGACAGAGGAATAATTAAAAAATAAACTTTCTGTAATAGTTTGCGAAACCCAGAAAGCACATCAATGCCTTCTGATTCTCAGGAAGCTCCCACTCAAGCACAGCACGGACCTTCTCCGGGTCCATGCGAAAACCAGAAGCAGAGAGGAGAAAACCCAGAAATTGAATCTCCGATACCATGAACACACATTTCTCCAGCTTGGCGTACAATTTATTTTCCCGCAGAATCCGCAGAACCTGAAAAAGATGATCCTGATGGGTCTGGACATCAGGGGAAAAAAAAAAAAAAAAAAAGAAAAAAATATCATCAAGATACACCAACACAAATTTCCCCATTAAATGGTAGAAAATACTGTTATCAAAATGCTGAAAGACGGCCGGAGCATTCATCAAGCCAAAAGGCATAACGAGATTCTCGAAATGCCCCTCAGGGGTATTAAAGGCCGTTTTCCATTCGTCCCCCTCTCTGACCCTGACCAGGTTGTACGCACCTCTCAAATCCAATTTGGAAAAAACCTTGGCCCCAACAATTTGATTGAAGAGGTCCGGGATCAGAGGAAGGGGATAGGGATCACGAATCGTGATACGGTTCAACTCCCTGAAATCTAGGCAAGGTCTTAAAGAGCCATCTTTTTTTTTTAACAAAGAAAAAGCCAGCAGCAACAGGTGATTTTGAGGGACGGATATGCCCCTTACCCAGACTCTCAGAAATATAGGTACGCATCGCGATTCTTTCCGGTTGTGAGAGATTGTACAGGCGTGCTTTTGGCAGCTTGGCGCCGGGAATGAGGTTAATGGGACAGTCATACTCCCGGTGAGGAGGTAGCTCCTGAACACCACTCTCGGAAAACACGTCCAAGAAATCAGAGAGAAATGATGGCACAGACTTAGTAGACACCTCTGCAAAAGTCGCTGTGAGACAATTCTCTCTACAAAACTCACTCCATTCATTTATTTGCCTTCCTTGCCAATCAATAGTGGGGTTATGTCTAGTGAGCCAGGGTAACCCCAAAACTAGAGGAGAAGGCAATCCGTTAAGGACAAAACAAGATATATCCTCCACATGAGCGTCACCCACAGCCAACCGGATATTGTGGACAATGCCCTTGAGGGATCTCTGTGAGAGTGGAGCAGAGTCAATAGCAAAAACAGGTATAACCTTTTCTAATGTGCAAACCTGAAAACCATGCCTGGCTACAAATTGAGTGTCAATAAGATTGACGACCGCTCCACTATCAACACAAATTTCGCAAGAAATGACTTTGCTCCCTAGAGCCACCCTGGCAGAAAGGAGAAAACGGGAACTGCAGGCCAGAGGAAAAGCATCTATTCCTACATCAACTTTGCCCAGGGTAGCAGATGGGGCAAACCTTGAGGATTTTTTTTACCTTTTGAGATTTTTCTTTGATTATCACCCTTAGTAAAGTTCATGAATTCCCTAGAGGGGCAAACATTTGCCAAATGACCAATGCCCCCACAACAGAAACACATCATTCTCTGAGGACTAAATCCTCCTTTATCAGGGGCAAGTCGACCTAGCTGCATGGGCTCCTCCTCAGAGGGGACAGAGACAGGATGAGGCCCCTGCACATTGAATGAGTCCGCACCACTGCCCTTAGAGTGACAATGGCAGGAAAGAGAGGTCTCCTCTCTTTCTCTTAGGCGCCTGTCAAGGCGTACCGCTAGTGACATGGCAGACTCTAAGGACGTTGGTCTCTCATGGAAAGCAAATGCTTCTTTTAATCTCTCTGAGAGACCATGACAGAACTGACTCCGGAGTGCAGCATCATTCCAACCTGAATCAGCTGCCCATCTTCGAAATTCAGAACAATAAAGCTCAGCAGACAGTTTGTTCTGGCATAAAGAACGTAAGCTAGATTCAGCCAGAGCAACACGATCCGGGTCATCATATATCTGCCCCAGGGCCACAAAAAACCCATCCACTGATCGGAGGGGGAGTGCCCCCGATGGCAGCGAAAAAGCCCAAGTCTGAGCATTACCCCTGAGCAGGGAGATGACAATCCTCACCCTCTGCTCCTCATCACCAAAGGAATGGGGACGCAAGCAGAAATGGAGTTTGCATGCCTCTCTGAAGCGAACAAAATTCTCACTGCCCCCGAACAACGTTTCCAGAAGTGAGACCTTCGGCTCGCAACAAACTCCATGGACACGAGCAGAGGCAGATGCTTGAAGCTGAGTCATAGATTGACGGAGATCCGCTACCTCCAAAGAAAGACCATGCATGCGGTCAACCAGGTCAGAAAGCGGATCCATGTCAAAAGACAGTTATGGCGGATTATAATGTCACGAGTGTATGTGAACAACAGGAGCATAAACAGTGCAGAAGCTACTGACTGGACCCAAACTAGGGAGAATAAAGGGTGACCGCTGTCAGACCCTAAGAGCTCTCCCTATGCTGCTTTGCATAGCTTTGGTCACGTCTCGTATTCAAAGCTCTCTTATAGCCTTGTGTAATATAATGTTCCCGATATCCCCTGCGTCTGAATCTCTCCTTTAGATCCCCCGCTTGAGCTTGAAAGTCCGAATCTTTTGAGCAGATCCGGCGAATACGTAGAAATTGTCCAACCGGAATACTTGATATCAGTCGTTTAGGGTGTGCTGAGGCAGCTTGTAATAGGCTATTAATGGCTGTCTCTTTCCGGTATAGGTTAGTTTGTGGATGTAAGAGGTAAGGGGCGCTGTATTACCCTGTATGTAAGAGGTATGTGGCGCTGTATTACCCTGTATTTCAGAGTTATGGGGCGCTATATTATCATGGATGTAAGAGGTATGGGGCGCTGTATTACCCTGGAAGTAAGAGGTATGGGGCGCTGTATTACCCTGGATGTAAGAGGTATGAGGTGCTGTATTACCCTGGATGTAAGAGTTATGAGGCGCTGTATTACCCTGGATGTAAGAGTTATGAGGCGCTGTATTACCCTGGATGTAAGAGGTATGGGGCACTGTATTACACTGGATGTAAGAGGTAAGGGGCGCTGTATTACCCTGTATTTCAGAGTTATGGGGCGATATATTATCATGGATGTAAGAGGTATGGGGCGCTGTATTACCCTGTATGTAAGAGGTATGTGGCGCTGTATTACCCTGGATGTAAGAGGTATGAGGCGCTGTATTACCCTGGATGTAAGAGGTATGTGGCGCTGTATTACCCTGGATGTCAGATTTATGGGGCGCTGTATTACCCTGGATGTAAGAGGTATGTGGCGCTGTATTACCCTGGATGTAAGAGTTATGGGGCGCTGTATTACCCTGGATGTAAGAGGTATGGGGCGCTGTATTACCCTGGATGAATGAGGTATGGAGCGCTGTATTACCCTGGATGTAAGAGGTATGAGGCGCTGTATTACCCTGGATGTAAGAGGTATGTGGCGCTGTATTACCCTGGATGTAAGAGGTATGGGGCGCTGTATTATCCTGCATGTAATAGTTATGGGGCGCTGTATTACCATGGATGTAAGAAGTATGGGGCGCTGTATTACCCTGGATGTAAGAGGTATGTGGCGCTGTATGCTGTATTACCCTGGATGTAACAGGTATGGGGCGCTGTATTACCCTGGATGTAAGAGTTATGGGGCGCTGTATTACCCTGTATGTAAGATGTATGAGGCGCTATATTACCATGGATGTAAGAGGTATGGGCGCTGTATTACCCTGGATGTAAGAGGTATGGGACGCTGTATTACCCTGTATGTAAGAGGTATGGGGCGCTGTATTATTCTGGATGTAAGAGGTAGGAGGCGCTTTATTACCATGGATGTAAGA
This sequence comes from Bufotes viridis, assembly GCA_033119425.1. Lineage (NCBI taxonomy): Eukaryota > Metazoa > Chordata > Amphibia > Anura > Bufonidae > Bufotes > Bufotes viridis. Next base: position 25,693 of record JAKVIS010000895.1, on the reverse strand, counting down.
GGTATGGGCGCTGTATTACCCTGGATGTAAGATGTATGTGGCGCTATATTACCTTGGATGTAAGAGGTATGGGGCGTTGTATTATTCTGGATGTAAGAGGTATGGGGCGCTGTAGTACCCATGATGTAAGATGGATGGGGCGCTATATTAGCCTGGATGTAAGAGGTATTGGGCGTTGTATTACCCTGGATGTAAGAGGTATGGGGCACTGTATTACCCTGTATTTAAGAGGTATGAGTCGCTGTATTACCCTGGATGTAAGAGGTATGGGGCGCTGTATTACCCTGGATGTAAGAGGTGTGAGGAGCTTTATTACCATGGATGTAAGAGGTATGGGGCTCTGTCATACCGTGGTTGTAAGAGGTGTGGGGCGCTTTATTACCATGGATATAAGAGGTATGAGGCGCTGTATTACCCTGGATGTAAGATGTAAGGGGCGCTGTATTTCCCTGGATGTAAGAGGTATGTGGCGCTGTATTACCCTGGATGTAGGAGGTATAGGGCGCTGTATTACCCTGGATGTAAGAGGTATTGGGTGCTGTATTACCCTGGATGTAAGAGGTATGGGGCACTGTTTTACCCTGTATGTAAGAGGTATGTGGCGCTGTATTACCCTGGATGTAAGATTTATGAGACCCTGTATTACCCTGGATGTAAGAGGTGTGAGATGCTTTATTACCATGGATGTAAGAGGTATGGAGCGCTTCATTACCCGGGATGTGAGAGGTATGGGGCGCTGTCATACCGTGGTTGTAAGAGGTGTGGGGCGCTTTATTACCATGGATATAAGAGGTATGAGGCACTGTATTACCCTGGATGTAAGATGTATGTGGCGCTTTATTACCCCATATGTAAGAGGTATGGTGCGCTGTATTACCCTGTATGTAAGATGTATGGGGCACTGTATTACCCTGGATGTAAGAGGTATGGGGTGCTGTATTACCCTGTATGTAAGATGTATGGGGCGCTGTATTACCCTGGATGTAAGAGGTATGGGGTGCTGTATTACCCAGGATGTAAGAGGTATGGGGCGCTGCATTACCCTGTATGTAAGATGTATGTGGCGCTGTATTACCCTGGATGTAAGAGGTATGAGGTGCTTTATTACCCTGGATGTAAGAGGGATGGGGCGCTGTATTACCCTGGATGTAAGAGGGATGGGGCGCTGTAGTACCAATGTGGCGCTGTATTACCCTGGATGTAAGATGTATGAGTCGCTGTATTACCCTGGATGTAAGAGTTATGGGGCGCTGTATTATTCTGCATGTAAGAGGTATGGGGCGCTGTATTACCATGGATGTAAGAGGTATGGGGCGCTGTATTACCCAGGATGTAAGATGGATGGGGCGCTGTATTATTCTGCATGTAAGAGGTATGGGGCTCTGTATTACACTGGATGTACGAGGTATGGGGCGTTACATTATACTGGATGTAAGAGGTATGAGTCGCTGTATTACCCTGTATGTAAGATTTATGTGGCACTGTATTACCCTGGATGTAAGAGGTATGAGGTGCTTTATTACCATGGATGTAAGAGGTATGGGGCGCTGTATTACCCTGGATGTAAGATGGATGGGGCGCTGTATTATTCTGCATGTAAGAGGTATGAGTCGCTGTATTACCCTGGATGTAAAAGGTATGGGGCGCTGTATTACCCAGGATTTAAGATGGATGGGGCGCTGTATTATTCTGCATGTAAGAGGTATGGGGCACTGTATTACCCTGGATGTAAGAGGTATGAGGTGCTTTATTACCATGGATGTAAGAGGTATGGGGCGCTGTATTACCCTGGATGTAAGATGGATGGGGCGCTGTATTATTCTGCATGTAAGAGGTATGAGTCGCTGTATTACCCTGGATGTAAAAGGTATGGGGCGCTGTATTATCCTTTATGTAAGAGGTATGGGGATCTGTATTCCGCTGTATGTAAGATGTATGTGGCGCCATATTACCCTGTATGTAAGAGGTATGGGGCGCTGTATTACCCTGTATGTAAGAGGTATGAGGTACTTTATTACCCTGGAAGTAAGAGGTATGAGGTGCGTTATTACCATGGATGTAAGAGGTATGGGTCGCTTTATTACCATGGATGTAAGAGGTATGTGGCGCTGTATTACCCTGGATGTAAGAGGTGATTTATTACCATGGATGTAAGAGGTATAAGGCACAGTATTAGCCTGGATATAAGAGGTATGGGGCGCTGTATTACCCTGGATGTAAGAGGTATGGGGCGCTGTATTAGCCTGGATGTAAGAGGTATGGGGCGCTGTATTACCCTGTATGTAAGATGTATGTGTAGCTGTTTTACCCTGGATGTAAGAGGTATGAGTCGCTGTTTTACCCTGGATGTAAGAGGTATGGGGCGCTGTCATACCCTGGATGTAAGAGTTATGAGGCGCTGTATTACCATGTGTGTTAGATGTATGGGGCGCTATATTACCCTGGATGTTAGAGGTATAAGGCGCTGTATTACCCTGGATGTAAGAGGTATGGGGCGCTGTATTACCCTGTATGTAAGATGTATGGGGCGCTGTATTACCCTGGATGTAAGAGGGATGGGGCGCTGTATTACCCTGGATGTAAGAGGGATTGGGCGCTGTAGTACCAATGTGGCGCTGTATTACCCTGGATGTAAGATGTATGAGTCGCTGTATTACCCTGGATGTAAGAGGTATGAGGTGCTTTATTACCATGGATGTAAGATGGATGGGGCGCTGTATTATTCTGCATGTAAGAGGTATGGGGCGCTGTATTACACTGGATGTAAGATTTATGTGGCACTGTATTACCCTGGATGTAAGAGGTATGGGGCGTTACATTATACTGGATGTAAGAGGTATGAGTCGCTGTATTACCCTGTATGTAAGATTTATGTGGCACTGTATTACCCTGGATGTAAGAGGTATGGGGCACTGTATTACCCTGGATATAATAGGTATGAGGTGCGTTATTACCATGGATGTAAGAGGTATGGGTTGCTTTATTACCATGGATGTAAGAGGTATGTGGCGCTGTATTACCCTGGATGTAAGAGGTGCTTTATTACCATGGATGTAAGAGGTATGGGGCGCTGTATTACCCTGTATGTAAGAGGTATAAGGCACAGTATTAGCCTGGATGTAAGAGGTATGTGGCGCTGTATTACATTGTACTTAAGATGTATGTGTAGCTGTTTTACCCTGGATGTAAGAGGTATGAGTCGCTGTTTTACCCTGGATGTAAGAGGTATGGGGCGCTGTATTACCCTGGATATAATAGGTATGAGTCGCTGTATTACCCTGGATGTAAGAGGTATGAGGTGCTTTATTACAATGGATGTAAGATGTATGGTGCGCTGTATTACACTGGATGTAAAAGTTATGGAGCGCTGTAATACCCTGTATGTAAGAGGTATGAGGTGCTTTTTTACCCTGGATGTAAGAGGTATGGGGCACTGTATTACCCTGTATGTAAGATATATGTAGCGCTGTATTACCCTGTATGTACGAGGTATGGGGCGCTGTAATACCCTGGATGTAAGAGGTATGGGGCGCTGTATTTCCCTGGATGTAAGAGGTATGGGGCGCTGTTTTTCCCTGGATGTAAGAGGTATGAGGCGCTATATTACCATGGATGTAAGAGGTATGGGGTGCTCTATTTCACTGGATGTAAGATGTATGGGGCGCTGTTTTACCTTGTATGTAAGAGGTATGGGGCTCTGTATTACCCTGGAGGCAAGATGTATGGGGCGTTGCGTTACCCTGTATGTAATAGGTATGTGGCACTGTATTACACTGTATGTAAGAGGAATGGCGCGCTGTATTATCCTGAATGCAAGATGTATGTGGCGCTGTATTACCCTGTATGTAAGAGATAAGGGGCACTGCATTACCCTGTATATAAGAGGTATGAGGCGCTGTATTACCCTGGATGTAAGATGTATGTGGCGCTGTATTACCTTGGATGTAACAGGTATGGGGTGCTGTATTACCATGGATGTAAGATGTATGGGGCGCTGTATTACCCTGGATGTAAGAGGTATGGGGCGCTGTATTACCCTGGATGTAAGAGGTATGGGGCGCTGTATTACCCTGTATGTAAGAGGTATGAGGCGCTGTATTACCCTGTATATAATATGTATGGGGCGCTGTATTACCCTGGATGTAAGAGGTATAGGGCGCTGTTTTACCTTTTATGTAAGAGGTATGGGGCGCTGTACTACCCTGGATGTAAGAGGTATGGGGCGCTGTATTACCATGGATGTAAGAGTTATGGGGCGCTGTATTACCCTGTATGTAAGAGGTATGGGGCGCTGTATTACCCTGGATGTACGATGTATGTGTAGCTGTATTACCCTGTATGTATGATGTATGTGGCGCTGTATTACCCTGGATGTAAGAGGAATGGGGATCTTTATTACCCTGGATGTAAGAGGTATGGGGCGTTGTATTACCCTGGATGTAAGAGGTATGGGGCTCTGTATTACCCTGTATGTAAGATGTATGTTGCGCTGTGCTACCCTGGATGTAAGAGGTATGAGGCGCTGTATTACCCTGGATGTAAGAGGTATGGGCGCTGTATTACCCTGGATGTAAGAGGTATGGGGCGCTGTATTACCCTGGATGTAAGATGTATGTGGCACTGTATTAACGTGTATGTAAGAGGTAAGGGGCGCTGTATTACCCTGGATGTAAGATGTATGCGGCACTGTATTACCCTGGATGTAAGATGTATGCGGCGCTGTATTACCCTGGATGTAAGAGGTATGAGGTGCTGTATTACCCTGGATGTAACAGGTATGGGGCGCTGTATTTCCCTGGATGTAAGAGGTATGGGGCGCTGTATTACTCTGGATGTAAGAGGTATGGGGCGCTGTATTAACCTGGATGTAAGAGGTATGTGGCGCTGTATTACCCTGGATGTAAGAAGTATAAAGTGCTTTTTTACCATGGATGTAAGAGGTATGGGGGGCTGTAATACCCTGGATGTAAGAGGTATGCGGCGCTGTATTACCCTGGATGTAAGAGGTATGGGGCGCTGTATTACCCTGGATGTAAGATGTATGTGGCACTGTATTACCCTGGATGTAAGAGGTATGAGGTGCTTTATTACCATGGATGTAAGAGGTATGGGGCGCTGTATTACCCAGGATGTAAGATGGATGAGGCGCTGTATTACCCTGGATGTAAGAGGTATGGGGCGCTGTATTACCCTGTATGTAAGAGGTATGGGGCGCTGTATTACCCTGGATGTAAGAGGTATGAGGCGCTGTATTACCCTGGATGTAAGAGGTATGGGGCGCTGTATTACCCTGGATGTAAGAGGTATGAGGTGCTTTATTACCATGGATGTAAGAGGTATGGGGCGCTGTATTACCCAGGATGTAAGATGGATGGGGCGCTGTATTATTCTGCATGTAAGAGGTATGAGTCGCTGTATTACCCTGGATGTAAAAGGTATGGGGCGCTGTATTACCCAGGATTTAAGATGGATGGGGCGCTGTATTATTCTGCATGTAAGAGGTATGGGGCACTGTATTACCCTGGATGTAAGAGGTATGAGGTGCTTTATTACCATGGATGTAAGAGGTATGGGGCGCTGTATTACCCAGGATGTAAGATGGATGGGGCGCTGTATTATTCTGCATGTAAGAGGTATGGGGCGATGTATTACAATGGATGTAAGAGGTATGGGGCGCTGTATTATCCTTTATGTAAGAGGTATGGGGATCTGTATTCCGCTGTATGTAAGATGTATGTGGCGCCATATTACCCTGTATGTAAGAGGTATGGGGCGCTGTATTACCCTGTATGTAAGAGGTATGAGGTACTTTATTACCCTGGAAGTAAGAGGTATGAGGTGCGTTATTACCATGGATGTAAGAGGTATGGGTCGCTTTATTACCATGGATGTAAGAGGTATGTGGCGCTGTATTACCCTGGATGTAAGAGGTGATTTATTACCATGGATGTAAGAGGTATAAGGCACAGTATTAGCCTGGATGTAAGAGGTAAGGGGCACTGTATTACCCTGTATGTAAGATGTATGTGTAGCTGTTTTACCCTGGATGTAAGAGGTATGAGTCGCTGTTTTACCCTGGATGTAAGAGGTATGGGGCGCTGTCATACCCTGGATGTAAGAGTTATGAGGCGCTGTATTACCATGTGTGTTAGATGTATGGGGCGCTATATTACCCTGGATGTTAGAGGTATAAGGCGCTGTATTACCCTGGATGTAAGAGGTATGGGGCGCTGTATTACCCTGTATGTAAGATGTATGGGGCGCTGTATTACCCTGGATGTAAGAGGGATGGGGCGCTGTATTACCCTGGATGTAAGAGGGATTGGGCGCTGTAGTACCAATGTGGCGCTGTATTACCCTGGATGTAAGATGTATGAGTCGCTGTATTACCCTGGATGTAAGAGGTATGAGGTGCTTTATTACCATGGATGTAAGATGGATGGGGCGCTGTATTATTCTGCATGTAAGAGGTATGGGGCGCTGTATTACACTGGATGTAAGATTTATGTGGCACTGTATTACCCTGGATGTAAGAGGTATGGGGCGTTACATTATACTGGATGTAAGAGGTATGAGTCGCTGTATTACCCTGTATGTAAGATTTATGTGGCACTGTATTACCCTGGATGTAAGAGGTATGGGGCACTGTATTACCCTGGATATAATAGGTATGAGGTGCGTTATTACCATGGATGTAAGAGGTATGGGTTGCTTTATTACCATGGATGTAAGAGGTATGTGGCGCTGTATTACCCTGTATGTAAGAGGTATAAGGCACAGTATTAGCCTGGATGTAAGAGGTATGTGGCGCTGTATTACATTGTACTTAAGATGTATGTGTAGCTGTTTTACCCTGGATGTAAGAGGTATGAGTCGCTGTTTTACCCTGGATGTAAGAGGTATGGGGCGCTGTATTACCCTGGATATAATAGGTATGAGTCGCTGTATTACCCTGTATGTAAGAGGTATGAGGTGCTTTTTTACCCTGGATGTAAGATGTATGGTGCGCTGTATTACACTGGATGTAAGAGTTATGGAGCGCTGTAATACCCTGTATGTAAGAGGTATGAGGCGCTGTATTACCCTGTATTTCAGAGTTATGGGGCGCTGTATTACCCTGTATGTAAGATATATGTTGCGCTGTATTACCCTGTATGTACGAGGTATGGGGCGCTGTAATACCCTGGATGTAAGAGGTATGTGGCGCTGTATTACCCTGGATGTAAGAGGTATGGGGCGCTGTATTTCCCTGGATGTAAGAGGTATGAGGCGCTATATTACCATGGATGTAAGAGGTATGGGGTGCTCTATTTCACTGGATGTAAGATGTATGGGGCGCTGTATTACCCTGGATGTAAGTGGTATGGGGCTCTGTATTACCCTGGATGCAAGATGTATGGGGCGTTGCATTACCCTGTATGTAATAGGTATGTGGCGCTGTATTACCCTGTATGTAAGAGGTATGGCGGCGCTGTATTACCCTGTATGTAAGAGGTATGTGGCGCTGTATTACCCTGTATGTAAGAGATAAGGGGCACTGCATTACCCTGTATATAAGAGGTATGAGGCACAGTATTACCCTGGATGTAAGATGTATGTGGCGCTGTATTACCTTGGATGTAACAGGTATGGGGTGCTGTATTACCATGGATGTAAGATGTATGGGGCGCTGTATTACCCTGGATGTAAGAGGTATGGGGCGCTGTATTACCCTGGATGTAAGAGGTATGGGACGCTGTATTACCCTGGATGTAAGAGGTATGGGGCACTGTATTACCCTGTATATAATATGTATGGGACGCTGTATTACCCTGGATGTAAGAGGTATGGGGCGCTGTTTTACCTTTTATGTAAGAGGTATGGGGCGCTGTACTACCCTGGATGTAAGAGGTATGGGGCGCTGTATTACCCTTGATGTAAGAGGTATGGGGCTCTGTATTAACCTGTATGCAAGAGGCATGTGGCGCAGTATTACCCTGTATGTACGATGTATGTGTAGCTGTATTACCCTGTATGTATGATGTATGTGGCGCTGTATTTCCCTGGATGTAAGAGGTATGAGGTGCTTTATTACCATGTATGTAAGAGGTATGGGCGCTGTATTACCCTGGATGTAAGAGGTATGGGGCTCTGTATTACCCTGTATGTAAGATGTATGTTGCGCTGTGCTACCCTGGATGTAAGAGGTATGGGGCGCTGTATTACCCTGGATGTAAGAGGTATGGGGCGCTTTATTACCCTGGATGTAAGAAGTATGTGGCACTGTATTACCCTGGATGTAAGAGGTATGGGGCGCTGTATTACCCTGGATGTAAGAGGTATGTGGCGCTGTATTACCCTGGATGTAAGAGGTATGGGGCGCTGTATTACCCTGGATGTAAGAGGTATGGGGCTCTGTATTACCCTGGATGTAAGATGTATGCGGCGCTGTATTACCCTGGATGTAAGAGGTATGAGGTGCTGTATTACCCTGGATGTAACAGGTATGGGGCGCTGTATTCCTCTGGATGTAAGAGCTATGGGGCGCTGTATTACCCTGGATGTAAGAGCTATGGGGCGCTGTATTAACCTGGATGTAAGATGTATGTGGCGCTGTATTACCCTGGATGTAAGAAGTATAAAGTGCTTTTTTACCATGGATGTAAGAGGTATGGGGGGCTGTAATACCCTGGATGTATGATGTATTTGGCTCTTTATTACCCTATATGTAAGAGGTATGGGGCGCTGTATTACCCTGGATGTAAGAGGTATGAGGCGCTGTATTACCCTGGATGTAAGAGGTATGGGGCGCTGTATTACCCTGGATGTAAGATGTATGTGGCACTGTATTAACGTGTATGTAAGATGTATGTGGCGCTTTATTACCCTGGATGTAAGAGGTATGGTGAGCTGTATTACTCTGGATGTAAGAGGTATGGGGCGCTGTATGACCCTGGATGTATGGGGCGCTGTATTAACGTGTATGTAAGAGGTAAGGGGCGCTGTATTACCATGGATGTAAGAGGTATGGGGCGCTGTATTACCCTGGATGTAAGAGGTATGGTGAGCTGTATTCCTCTGGATGTAAGAGGTATGGGGCGCTGTATTAACCTGGATGTAAGATGTATGTGGCGCTGTATTACCCTGGATGTAAGAAGTATAAAGTGCTTTTTTACCATGGATGTAAGAGGTATGGGGGGCTGTAATACCCTGGATGTAAGAGGTATGGGGCGCTGTATTACCCTGGATGTAAGAGGTATGGGGTGCTGTATTACCCTGGATGTAAGAGGTATGGGGCGCTGTATTACCCTGGATGTAAGAGGTATGGGGCGCTTCATTACCATGGATGTAAGAGGTTTGAGGCGCTGTATTACTCTGTAAGATGTATGCGGCGCTGTATTACCATGGATGTAAGAGGTATGGGGTGCTGTATTACCCTGGATGTAAGAGGTATGAGGTGCTGTATTACCCTGGATGTAAGAGGTATGAGGTGCTGTATTACCCTGGATGTAAGAGGTATGGGGCGCTGTATTACCCTGGATGTAAGAGGTATGGGGCGCTTTATTACCATGGATGTAAGATGTATGAGGCGCTGTATTACTCTGTATGTAAGATGTATGCGGCGCTGTATTACCATGGATGTAAGAGGTATGAGGCGCTGCATTACCCTGGATGTAATAGGTATGGGCCGCTTTATTACCATGGATGTAAGAGGTATGGGGCACTGTAATACCCTGGATGAAAGAGGTATGGGGCGCTGTATTAACCTGGAAGTAAGAGGTATGGGGCACTGCATTACCCTGGATTTAAGAGGTATGGGGCGCTGTATTACCCTGGAAGTAAGGGGTATGGGGCGCTGCATTACCCTGGATGTAATAGGTATGGGCCGCTTTATTACCATGGATGTAAGAGGTATGGGGCACTGCATTACCCTGGATGTAAGTGGTATGGGGTGCTGTATTACCGTGGATGTAAGAGGTATTGGGCGCTGTATTACCCTGGATGTAAGAGGTATGAAGTGCTTTATTACCATGAATGTAAGAGGTATGGAGCGCTGTATTACCCTGCATGTAAGAGGTATGGGGCGCTGGATTACCCTGGATATAAGAGGTATGGGGCGCTGGATTACCCTGGATATAAGAGGTATGGGGTGCTGTATTACCCTGGATGTAAGAGGTATGGGGCACTGTATTACCCTGTATGTAAGATGTATGGGGTGCTGTATTACCCTGTATGTAATAGGTATGTGGCGCTGTATTACCCTGTATGTAAGAGGTATGGGGCGCTGTATTACCCTGTATGTAAGAGGTATGTGGCGCTGTATTACCCTGTATGTAAGAGGTATGTGGCGCTGTATTACCCTGGATGTAAGAGGTATGGGGCGCTGTATGACCCTGGATGTAAGAGTTATGGGGCGCTGTATTACCCTGTATATAATATGTATGGGGCGCTTTATTACCCTGGATGTAAGAGGTATGGGGCACTGTATTACCCTGGATGTAAGAGGAATGGGGTGCTGTATTACCGTGGATGTAAGAGGTATTGGGCGCTGTATTACCCTGGATGTAAGAGGTATGAAGTGCTTTATTACCATGAATGTAAGAGGTATGGGGCGCTGTCATACCCTGGATGCAAGAGGTATGTGGCGCTGTATTACCCTGTATGTAAGAGGTATGTGGCGCTGTATTACCCTGTATGTAATAGGTATGGGGCGCTGTAATTCCCTTGATGCAAGAATTATTGGGCGCTGTATTACCCTGGATGTAAGAGGTATGGGGCGCTGTATTATCCTGTATATAATATGTATGGGGCGCTGTATTACCCTGGATGTAAGAGGTATGGGGCGCTGTATTACCCTGGATGTAAGAGTTATGAGGCGCTGTATAACTCTGGATGTAAGAGGTATGGGGCGCTTTATTACCATGGATGTAAGAGGTATGAGGCACTGTATTACCCTGGATGTAAAGGGGTATTGGGCGCTGTATTAACCTGTATGTAAGATGTATGTTGCTCTGTATTTCCCTGGATGTAAGAGGTATGAGTTGCTTTATTACCATGGATGTTAGAGGTATGGGGCGCTTTATTACCATGGATGTAATGGATATGAGTCGCTGTATTACCCTGGATGTAAGAGGTATGAGTTGCTTTTTTACCATGGATGTAAGAGGTATGGGGCGCTGAATTACCCTGTATGTAAGATGTATGTGGCGCTGTAGTACCATGGAGGGGGGCCGCGGGAGACCGCTTTTAATGACTTCCATGAGGGGGGTCCCTTTCTTTGAATCTCTACCCAGGGAAAGTGCTTGAAAGCAGTGTAACAAAGTCCGACTTTGACCCCCCTAAGGCTCCTCATGGGAATGTGCTAGAGACTTGCTCGAGGGATTCTTTTGAAGCCCTAGACCTCCTCTGCGACCCCTGCAAATTTGGCCTTCCTGACCCCAAATGGGGCCGCGGGAGACCGATTTGAATGACTTTCACAGAAAGGGACCCCCTCATGGATCTCTACCCAGGAAAGTGCTTGAAAGTCGTGTTGACAAATTCCGACTTTGACCCCCGTAGGCTCCTCATGGGAAAGTGCTAGAGGCTAGCTGGAGAGCTCGTTTTTAAGCCCTGGACCTCCTCTGCAGCCCCTGCGCATTCGGTCTTCCTGACACCAAAGGGGGCCGCTGTAGGGAACTTCCATGTGGGGGTTCCATTTTTGAATGAGAGAACCGGGATGAGAATGAACTTGATGTTGGCATCCGACCAGCAGTTCCAGGGGCCAGGCAGGTCGAAGGGCCTCTCCCCGGACACAGAGATGATGTGACACGCCGGCGGCATCCCCTTTTCGGACACCTCGAGGAAGAAGGTAGAGAGGCCCCTGGGAGGCAACTGGACGGGCGCGTCCCAGCATAAGTTGAAGGGGGCCTGGGCAAGAGACCCCGACCCCTCCTGGTGGCTCAGAGAACCGCAGTCAGATCCGTTTTGAGGGAGAGAACCGGGATGAGAGTGAAACTGCTTGGTGTATCCGACCAGCAGTTCCAGGGGCCTGGCAGGTCGAGGTGCCTCTCCCCGGTCACAGAGGCAATGTGACACGCCGGGGTGGCGTCCCCTTTTCGGACACCTCGCGGAAGAAGGTAGAGAGGCCCCCTCCTGAAAGTGGGGTCACCATACCCTACCCATCCAGTGTCCTTGTTACCATAGTCTCTGTAGATTTTGCTGGCTTATGGGCTGACCATAGCTGAACACAGAGTCAAGTTTTTGCAACACCAGGGCTGACCACATGTCAAGAGGGTTGAGTCAAGTCTGGAGACCCAGGGCTTAAACCCCTTGACCCCGCCTCCGCGAGCCCGTCGGAAAACCCGCTCCTGCGACCGACCCCAGCCGCGCCTCGACCCCAGCCGGTTGGGGGGGGGGGCGGGGCCGCAAGATGCATTCGATCAATGTGTCATGCAATTCACACTAATTCTCGCAGCTAGCTGCGTTCTTCATCGACACGCGAGCCGAGTGATCCACCGCTAAGAGTCGCTCACGACTGTTTTTTTTTTCCTTTCACGCCTTTTTCCGCCGCGGGAGGCCGAGACCCCCCCGCCGGCAGCCGCGTGGGGACGTCGGCCGGTCGACACTCGGCGCCGTCGGCACCCCTCGGTTTTCCTCAGGTGTGGTTCCTTCCTCTCTGGGCCCTGGCGTCCGGGTGCTCGGCCCTCTCCCCCAGTTCGGGCGAGGGACTGCGAGGCTTCCAAACCTTCCACCTAACGGCGAGCGGTACCCGTATCGGTGTGCAACCGGGGGGCGAGGCGCCGTGCTTCGCCCCCGGGATTTTGGTTCCCTGCGCCCTCGACGGGGGCGACGTCGCTCCCAGCCGGACCCGGTCGGGAGAGGGACGCAGAGGGTGTCGGGGGAACGGCTCCAGTTCCGAAAACCAACAAAATAGAACCGGATTCCTATTCCATTATTCCTAGCTGAAGTATTTAGGCGACCCGACCTGCTTTGAACACTCTAATTTTTTCAAAGTAAACACTTCGGGCCCCCGGGACACTCAGTCAAGAGCATCGGGGAGGCGCCGAGAGGCAGGGGCTGGGACAGGCGGTAGCTCACCTCGTGGCGGACCTCCAGCTCAATCCCAAGATCCAATTACGAGCTTTTTAACTGCAGCAACTTTAATATACGCTATTGGAGTTGGAACTCTTTTTACTGGTTTTTATATAAAAGTACAAAACTTCAACATATGCGTATGAAACAAAGCAGACAGAACAAAACAGATGCCAACTGGCCCAGCCCTATACACACGCTACACCACTGAAACTAACTAACTATACTATATACAACTATACTATATACAACTACAAACGTATATACAAATGAACTAAAACTGAAACTTATCCAGCCGGTCCGACTGGAAGTATTCCTACACCATCTAGAACACAAAAATGTAACACAAAATATAACAAATTATAAGTATAAGTACAAATTAAAAATATAAAGAAAAGAAACATAAAATAAAGAAAAGAAACAGCAATACTTCTTGCATAGCAAAAATCAAAGCAACCGCTTAATAGAAAGCTAAACACAAAACAGAAAACAAGCTTTCTTCGCAAAAAAAAATTTTTTTCTTTCCCATCACCATTTTTTTTGAAAAACACAACAAGACCTATCTATCCCTAGTAATCTATATACTCGTCACCAAACCCCAACACCCAGGGCTGACCTCCGCCTCATGTCTGTTGCATGTCCGCATAGTCTGAGGCCAGCCCTACCTCCACCGCCCACATTCAGCCCTCGCCCCATGTCCTCCCATGTCCGCATAGTCCAGGGCTGGATGTAGGCATCCCCACTGCAAAAAGACACTCCCCCTTATCCCCATCCCACCCAACCTAACTATCCCCCTCTAACCTTAACTCTAATGACTACAAAACCTAACTATGCTACCAACTCCCGAAGGACCAAGTTCGGCCTTTGCAAGCCTTTCTAAAACATATCCGTATTACAAAACAGAAATCTAGGGTGAAAGCATCAGCCCACCACCAGGAAGAGTACTACTCGACTAAGGTACGCTAAAAGCAAGAGTAGAGTAGAGAGGCCCTGCTGGTACCCAGCCTTTCATACTCAAGAGAGCAGACTTTCACCAGATCACCGAGGATGTTCCTATGTATCTCATCCACCAGGAGGACTTTCTGCTGGGTCAAAACTAAGCACCGTGCATTCCATGTGAAGAACCTAACCACTGCACTAACTATAAAAACAGTGCAGGGGTCCCGACCACCCAGGTCTCTGACCACTCCATAAGCCCACTCCGCATAGGAGAAAGCGGCCAGCCGAGGCCAGCCAATGGAAGCTCCCACCCATTGGTACACTTCTGTATTAAAGGGAGAATGAAGCAGGAAGTGCTCCATACTTTCCAGTATAGAGCCACACTCCTCCCGGGGACAACCCCTTTCCTCGGAGTTCCTGTACTTCAAGTTGTCCCTCACATACAGCTTACCGTGGAAACAACGCCAAGCCAAGTCCCAAAACTTCAAGGGGATCCTTGCTGAATTTAACAACTGAAGCCCCTTGTCTAGATCCCGACTTGGGCAATCCTTGAGGGCCAGGGGCTTTTGGAAGTGGGTCAACAAGACCCTGGCATCAAGGGCACGCATTGACAGGGTCCTGATCTCCCCAACCTCCAAACCCCACTGGCAGATCGCCTTCAGAACCGGGGTGACGTAAGCCGGAAGATACCCGTGAGGTGTCCTCAAGTCCTTCACTCGCCCTCCTTGCTCCCATTCCTGGAAGAAGGGCCGAAACCATCCCCTACAGGAGGCTACCCACGGAGGAGCCCTCTCTTTCCAGAGGTCCGCTAGGTTGATCTTCACAAAAGGTGTTCACTAGGAACACCACGGGGTTGACCATACACAACCCCCCTAGTCTCCTCGTACGGTAAGTCACCTCCCTCTTGACTAGGTTAAGCCTGTTCCCCCATAACAGTTGGAAGAACAGGCTATAGACCCGAGTCCGAAGAGAGTCTGGCAAGATACACACACTGCCCACATAGATAAGCAAGGGCAGGAGGTACGACTTGATCAGGTGAACCCTTTCCCTTAGGGTCAAAGACCAACCCTTCCACTGGTCAACCTTTTGAGCGGCGATCTTGAGCCTGCATTTCCAATTTTGTGATCCCCCTGGCCGAAATGGACGCCTAAGACCTTTGCTGATGACTGAGGCCCTGGGAGGGTGTCCGGGAGATCGAAAGCTGGATCGCCCCCATCCCCCCCCAGCCAGAGACTCTCACATTTATCCCGGTTGATCAAGGACCCAGAGACCTCCGAGTAGCGCTCCACCTCCGACATCACGTACTCCACCTCCTCTTTCGAGGATGCAAAGACAGTGACATCGTCGGCGTACGCTACCACCCTCAGAGTGGCTTCCGGCGCCGCCAGATCCATCCCGACTCCTGCCAATGGTCCACGATCGACCCTCCTAATGAAGGGATCAATCGCGAACACGTATAACAGCGGGCTCAAAGGACAACCCTGGCGGACGCCAGACCCAACCTCAAAAGGGTGGCCCAACCAACCGTTCACAAGCGGGAAAGTGTCCGCCCCTGCGTATGATGTTCTAAGCCAATCAACAAACCTCCCCGGCAGGCCATACTTCAAAAGGACTGACCAGAGGTACTCGTGGTTCACTCGATCAAACGCCTTTGCCTGATCCAGGGACAGCATGTACCCCTTCCAGCTCCCAGCCCTACTCTGCTCCACTGCCTCTCGGACACCAAGTACAGCGCTAAAGGTGCTGCGGCCTGGAACCGAGCAGTGCTGGGATCCCGGGAGGAGCTGCGGTGCAAACTTCACCAGCCGATTGAACAGTATCTTTGCCAGAATCTTCCGGTCCGTATTGAGAAGCGCTATGGGACACCAATTCTCAATACGGCTCGGATCTTTACCCTTTGACAGAAGGATGAGAGCGGACCTCCTCATTGACCTTGGCAGAGTGCCCGAGGATAGACACTCATTAAACACCTTGGTCAAGAGGGGACATAAGGAGTCCTTAAAGGTCTTAAAAAACTCGGATGTTAAGCCATCCGGGCCCGGCGACTTCTTCAGGGCTAACCCCTCCACCGCCAGAATAACTTCCTCTTCTCTGATCTTTTCTGGCAAGACGTCAAGAGGGAGGTGAGCCCTTGTGTCAGGGATGATCTCGGTCAGGAAACTTGTCATCCTGTCCCGATCCAGATCCTTCCTCCCTAAGAGGTGCGAGTAAAAGGATCTGACGACTTCCAGCATCCCTGATCTGGACCTGTTCAGAGACCCCGTACCGTCTATCAGTCCCGTCACCAACATCTTACAGTTTCTGTAAGGGTCGGGCGAGCGGTACCTCCCGAAATCCCTCTCAAAAACCAAAGATGCGTGCCTATCATACTGGCACCTCTTGAGCAAAGATTTCACCCTGGAGATATCCTCTCGGCTACCCCCAGTCGAGACCAAATGCTATCAGTGACTGACAGCTATCTATTCATACACACTTACACAGAGAATACTATCACTGATAACACCTCCCCTGTGTACAACTATCAGTGACTGACAGCTATCTATGTGGATTAATATTAATATGGATTAATGCTAGTGTAAAAGTACAATAATTCTAAAAGGAAGGAAGGATTAATTACTGATTTCTATGGAAGTCTGATACCACCTTCGCAAGAAACTTAACAGTGACTTCCACAGCGCCCTGCCCCTTTACTAGTGGCCCCACCCCATTAACAGTGAGTTCCACAGCGCCCTGCCCCTTTACTAGTGGCCCCACCCCATTAACAGTGACTTCCACAGCGCCCTGCCCTTTTACTAGTGGCCCCACCCCATTAACAGTGTCCTCCACAGCGCCCTGCCCCTTTACTAGTGGCCCCACCCCATTAACAGTGACTTCCACAGCGCCCTGCCCCTTTACTAGTGGCCCCCACTCCATTAACAGTGTCCTCCACAGCGCCCTGCCCCTTTACTAGTGGCCCCACCCCATTAACAGTGTCCTCCACAGCGCCCTGCCCCTTTACTAGTGGCCCCACCCCATTAACAGTGTCCTCCACAGCACCCTGCCCCTTTACTAGTGGCCCTACCCCATTAACAGTGACTTCCACAGCGCCCTGCCCCTTTACTAGTGGCCCCACCCCATAAACAATGACTTCCACAGCGCCCTGCCCCTTTACTAGTGGCCCCACCCCATTAACAGTGACTTCCACAGCGCCCTGCCCCTTTACTAGTGGCCTTACCCAATTAACAGTGACTTCTACAGCGCCCTGCCCCTTTACTAGTGGCCCCACCCCATTAACAGTGTCCTCCACAGCGCCCTGCCCCTTTACTAGTGGCCCCACCCCATTAACAGTGTCCTCCACAGCACCCTGCCCCTTTACTAGTGGCCCCACCCCATTAACAGTGACTTCCACAGTGCCATGTCCCTTTAATAGTGGCCCCTATATTTTTATTTATTTATAGTGTGCATGAACATGGAAGTACCCCACACTTCAATTAAGGCCACAGGCCAAGAAATGATAGCACATAGAATACATCAGCACACATAGGCTGACCAATATTCCCCATGTGGGTTCTTACACTCAATGGTGCTGGAGCATCAAGCTCTCTGTTTGGCTGCACTTCAGGGCCCGACATCATCCACACAAGACCTCAGATCAGGACCCTCCATGGCTTACCTAGCCTGCATTTAACTGCAAACCGGCCACTTGTGATGTGCACTTCCGGGAACGGGTCCCGGACCGGAAGAGACACCGGCGCACTGCACGTGGGATCTCCCGGCATACACCTGCTTATCCCACCAGGGGAAGGAAGGTACGACAGCCCAGGACTGGCATCCGATCCACAGATGCGAGGATGCGAGATGTGAAAAATAAAAAAAAATGTAGATCCATCTTCGCTTCGCCGGTGAGCAGAGAGGCCTTTGTCTGTCCTGGACCCTATGGGGGCAGGAACACACTGAGGTGAGTAGTGGGAGGGGGCAACTTAATCGTTATCTATTTTCCTGCTCCTACAGAGGTTAGGGGTCAGTCTCCAGTTATATGCCGTCATGGTGGTAAAATGGAAAAAGAATTTTGATTTTGGACAGGACAACCTCTTTAATAAAAATATTATAGTGAATAGGGCCCAATACTGACCCCTGTGTTACCCCACTGACGATGGTGACCCAATCTGGGTATGTACAGTGGATAACCACCCTCTGTTTTCTACCACTGAGCCAGTTACTTACCCCCATTCACACATTTTCTACCAGTCCAAGCATTCTTATTTTATGTATTATGTGGCACATTATCAAATGCTTTGGAGAAGTCAAGATATGTGACATCCATTGACTCTCCCCGGTAAAGTCTAGAACTTTTCTCCTCATAGCCACTGATTAAATTAGATAGACAGCACAGATTCCCCATAAACCCATGCTGATACAGCGTTGTTAGCTTATTTTTATTGAGATACTCCAGTGTAGCATCTCTTAGAAAATCTTCATTTTACCCACCACAGATGTTAGACCAGCCCATACCTTCCCGGCTCAGTTATTGACTCCTTTTTGAATAGTGGAATCACATTTGCCAACATGAATCCTGTGGAACACTCCCTGCCATTAAAGAGTCCTTAAGTATCAGGAATAAGGGTCTGTCTATGACATTACTTGTTTTAGTGAAAGGGGACGTATGCCACCTGGACCCAGAGATTTGTCTATCTTTTTAAGATAGAGATTATATATATATTTAAAGGGGTTATTCTAAGGATAGGTCATCAATATATTATCAGTGGGGGTCCCACTCACTGCCAGCCTGACAATCAGCTGTTTGAAGCCTCTTCCTAGGCCAGCAATGTCACGTCCGTTGGTCAAATGGCCTAAGCACAGCTCAGCCTCTTTCAGCTGAACAGGGGTGAGCAAACAGTAAAGCAAACAGTAAACAGAACCCCCCCCCCAACCACTCTTTTTGTAAAAAAAACAAATGAGAACGGCAGAACGCATATTTCTTTTAAACTTTCTACACTAAACCAATAATTCTGTTACAAAACACATTTTCTTTTTTAAATTTTTAATTTTACCTTCAATAAAAGCATCTGTGTTTTAAATATTGTTCATATAGTAAAGAAAGGTCTTATTTTCCCTTTTTGTAACGCACCTTAAAGAGGACCTTTCACTGGTCCACAGTTTATTAGTTAAAGGTATGTACATGGAGAGCGGCACCCAGGGATGTCCCTGCACTTACTTGTATCCCTGGGTGCCGCTCCGTTCGTCCTCTGTAGCCCCCGGTACCGGCGCTCCTGCTGCTCTAATTTTGCCTGGGGCGGAGACTTCTTCTTCTGCCCTGGGCGTCTCCTTCTCTGGCCAATGGCAGCGCTCAGCTCATATCCTGGGAGAAGGAGACGCCCAGGGCAGAAGAAGAAGTCTCCGCCCAGGCAAAATTAGAGCAGCAGGAGCGCCGGTACCGGGGGCTACAGAGGACGAACGGAGCGGCACCCAGGGATACAAGTAAGTGCAGGGACATCCCTGGGTGCCGCTCTCCATGTACATACCTTTAACTCATAAACTGTGGACCAGTGAAAGGTCCTCTTTAACGTCCTATTTTGTTTTGCCTCTTACCATGCGTTTGTTTCGCATGGTAAGAATCTACATTTCCCCCCAAAAGAAACAACTTTTACAAAACAAAAAAAATTTACTCATAGGGCTTTTTTGTTCCTTAAAGGGCTTCTGTCATCACGTTTTGACATTATAAGCTGTCTGACATTAGCTATGTGCTAATGTCAGAGCAGCTTGATAATGTCTTTTTTATAAAAATCCGATTTATATTTTGGCTGAAAAACGTACTTTTATAATATGTAAATTAGCCTCTAGGAGCAGGGGGGGCGCTGCCCTGCTCTCAGAGGCTCCGTGCGGCAACCTGCTGGCACGCCCCTTCTTACTTTGAGTGACAGTGCCGGGCATTGATCCTCCACCACTGTCTCCTTCTGAAATCCCGCGCTGTCTTTGCTTCCGGGTGTACTCAGAGGTATTCAGCGCAGGCGCGGTGAGCTGAGGACAGCAGGCACCAGCGTCCTCTGCTCACCACGCCTGCGCCGAATACAGAGCGGTGGCGCAGGCGCGGGATTTCAGAAGGAGACAGTGGTGGAGGATCGCTGCCCGGCACTGTCGCTCAAAGTAAGAAGGGGCGTGCCAGCAGGTTGCCGCACGGAGCCTCTAGGAGCAGGGCAACGCCCCCCCCTGCTCCTAGAGGCTATTTTACATTGTTTTTCAGCCAAAATATAAATCAGATTTTTATAAAAAAGACATTATCAAGCTGCTCTGACATTAGCACATAGCTAATGTCAGACAGCTTATAATGTCAAAACGTGATGACAGAAACCCTTTAAAACAGACTCCCACCCAAAATGAGAAAAAAAGGGGGGCTAACTTAATAACGACACACTAAAACAGGATAAAATGCTTAAAAAAAATTATTTATTATAATTATAATAATACCCTCCATATATTTACTATTCAAAGTGTAGAAGGAATAGGCCGTTATCATCATTGGCTTATCTTGGAGGCAGCCATTTTGTTCTGTGCCTCGAGGGTATAACTGGCCCCGAGTAACAACATGAGCACACACTGCGAAGAAAGCAGGTGCCCTTTAGCTGACTCGTGTGCAGCATGGATTTGGCATGAATCCCTTGCTTTCCTGCTGTACCTCCATTAACCAGAGCATATAATAACCAGAAAACGGGCTTAGAGAATGGAGGGGTCAGACTGGATGGAAAAAACTAAACAAAAGCCTTAACGGTTGGGTGGGATGCTCCTCGCTTCAGTGTGCCTCGCCTTCAATGAATTTCAGGAGGAACAACCTGGAACAAATTAAATGAATTGCATGACCGCTTTCACGACTATATTTTTCATTGCTTTCCAGAGAACCCCAATGAAAAAAATATAAAGCAACTTTGCAGATGCTAAAAAGTAGTTTTTTTACATTTTGGATGCACTGGAGAGAGAAAGAAAAATGGGTTATGAAGGAGAACATTGCCTTTAAAGAGGACCTTTCACCGCTCCTGACATGTCTGCTGTAATAGCTTCATGCATTCCCCATGTAATACCAATTCTGGAGCATCTTTTCTTATGGCTCTATGTTGTGCCATTTCAACTAGAAGTTATGAATGAATTGCCATTAGCCTTCAGTAAGGGTACAGAGGGGAGGTAACAAGTTGGGGGCGTGTGCCTGCACAGTCTGAAAATGGCAGCACTGATTGGATAGAGTAAGTCTGTGCAGGCACACGCCCCCAACTTGTTAACACCCCTCTGTACCCTTACTGAAGGCTAATGGCAATTCATTCATAACTTCTAGTTGAAATGGCACAACATAAAGCCATAAGAAAAGATGCTCCAGAATTGGTATTACATGGGGAATGCATGAAGCTATTACAGCAGACATGTCAGGAGCGGTGAAAGGTCCTCTTTAAGTAATCATGTGACATAAGTGGGCGTGGCCTGCTCATGTTAACTGACAATATGTCAAAGGTGAGACAAGTGCAAATGGAGATTGGGGCCAAACACCTAGATGAGGGAGGATAAAATACTAAACCGCCAAGTGCATACTACAGTTAGGTGACGGAACAAGGCAGGGATAAAGGGTAAAATAACAGTACAGCAGAAAACAAGCCGACGTTAATAGGGAAATGAACCACAAGAAAAAAAACAAGAAAAACATTAAAACTAAAAAGCGCTGCATTCCCTCCAAGGTCAAATGTGGGTGTCAAGGTTCACGGTGCCAATACAGACTGTACGGCAGCCTATAGTGACAAGTCACCTGCTAACATTAGAGCCCTGAAGAAGCTATTACCCCCATGCACAGAAGACAGCCATTTTATAGACCTAACCAAATAGAAAGCAGCCCAGCGATGTGACAAAGAGCAGCTTCATATATGGTGCTTTGGGGCATAAAATGGCTTCACTCTTTTGTTTCCGTGCAGTCAGTTTCCTTTCAAACTGAAAAATGGCATGTTTGACTCAAGTGTAGGGGACAGGTGCCCTTAAAATGTCAGCTCTGCTTTTTTCTCTTATTACACCCCTCTTGACAGCTGGTGGCTCCGCTTCAATTAGAGTCAGAATCCAAAGAGTCTCCTGAATAGGATGATGAAGAACTGAAGCCTGATTCATTATCATCTTCATCCTCCTCTTCATAGTCATCATCCTCATCCTGCAGTAGAACAACACAAAGGTCATAAAGAGGAATAGGTTGGTAATGCATGGACACCAAATACTACCATGTATAGTTGGCTCACCTCTTCTCCATCTTCTTCACTGCTGGATTCAGAGGAGTCACCATCATCAGAGGAATCCTCCTTGTAATAGTCATCATCTTCATCCTCATCTATGTCATCGTCATCATCATCCTGGAAGAAAGGATGCAGAACAGCTCAGTTATACTGGTCACCAACAATTTTCTCATAAGTGCACTTCCATCTTAGACTTAGGCAAAGGTCTACCAGAAGTGTTCATGACCCAAAGTCAAAAGATGTCTAGACTCTACAATATGCAAGGCTTACATACACACTCCTGGACTTGTAGATCTAGTTGAAGAGCATAATCACAAAACTCACTGAAGATCACAAAATCCACCCCATTATCTTCCCAAAACAATTTGTACACCACAATGGTGATCACTTACTGATTTGCTCTGAGCTGTAGCCTTAGACTTGGGTGTTTGGGTTTTTGTTGTACTCTTGCGCTTCTGTAAGACAAAAAAATACAAAGAAATGGTTCGGTTATGGTCCAAACAATCACAAAACAGCAGAAGCCATCTAGTCAACACAGTACAACTTCCATAGGCTGTCTGCTCTCTGTATGCTCCTTAATCCTGAGATGATAAACCCTAGAAGTCAAAATGGAAGAAAATTACCCCTTGACGTACAACAAGGAGACTATAAATAAGAAAGCACCAACCCAGAGGCAATGGAGGACTGGCATGGTTTTACCAAGGGGGAATCCTTAAACAATGTAACGACATGGCAGCTCACTATGTAGCCCTGGCATAAAGATGGTCAACGCGTACAAGCCTTGCTCTATATTCAACTCACCTTCATCCACTTTTCAAGCTGCATGCGGTGGAGTCTCTGCTGATCTTCTTCCAGTTTCTTGTAATATTCCTTCTGACTGGGGGGAATCCGCTGCCAGAGGATGACAATCTCCACCATGCGCTCTTTCAGGGGGAGATGATTTAGCTCTCCATTTAAGAGGAGCTCCTGTGAGAACTTCTGATAACCAGTCCTAAATTAAAAGAATAATAAAGCAGTATGAGGGTGGTATTAAGTTTGCTGACCCATCTCAATGTTTGATTGGCATTAGTGATGAGCCACGTTTGGAAAAACACAATTCGGCAGCTTCACTAAACTCCGTCAAGAAATTCGATTTGTTACAAATCACTGTGTCACAAACTGCTTTTCATTGTATAAAGTGTGCACAATGACGGAGAACTGAGATCGTGCCGTAACTCCCCCCTGCGGGCATTTAACCCTTTAGATGCTGCGTTTAACTCTGATTGCAGCACCTGAGAGCGACAGTCGGGTGCTGGGGAAGGGGGGGGGGTTAATCAAGGGTTAAAAGAAACAAGATTATACTGGCCTCATTCTCTTGCTCGTGGAGAGGCCGTCCACTCCCATCTTGTTTGAAGAAAACCAGCCAAAGGACCTGCGGCGAGCGTGATGATGTCAACACTTGATCAAGCTGGCCGTGCAAGGTGACGTCCTCACTGCATGTGGCCAGCGTGACGTCGCAGGTCCTTTAGCGGGTTTTCTTCAATCAAGACGGAGGAGACGGCCTTTCATCAAGTGAATGAGAAGAGTATCATTTTTTTTATTTTCAGTCACTATTTTAGGAAACAAGGATTTGTTACCACAAAGTGCACAGAAATTTGGCTTCACGGCTAATAAAGTTTTCCTAAACTGCGGATCGAATTCTGCTTCGTATGCTTCGATTCGCTCAACACTAATTGTTATGAATGCTTGTGGCCCTACAGAGCAACACCGGATGTGGTTCTCAGGAGCCCAACTATGTTCTCTATTAATGCCCTCAGAGTATATGAGAATGGACCGCCTAAAACAGATGGCACAGGAGGGATGCTTCAGATGGAAGGAAACGAGAGGCTGAAGAACTCTGGCTTACACACTTACATTGAGGCTTTTTCGGGGTCTCCCTGAAACTTCCTCTTCTTTGCAGGGGTTGCTGCAGCTGGAGCAGACCTCAAATCACTTAGTTCTCTCTAAGATGAAAAAGAAAGCATTTTTATTAACCCCCTCAGCCCCGTAGCTTAAACCCCCTTAATGACCAGGCCACTTTTTACAAGTCTGCACTACTTTCACCGTTTATTGCTCCGTCATACAACTTACCACCCAAATGAATTTTACCTCCTTTTCTTCTCACTAATAGAGCTTTCATTTGGTGCTATTTCATTGCTGCTGACATTTTTACTTTTTTTCCTATTAATAAAAATTTAACGACATTTTTGCAAAAAAAATGACATTTTTCGCTTTCTGTTGTAATTAATTTTTTTTAAAACTACATTTCTATATAAATTTTTCTCTAAATTTATTGATCTAAATGTCTTTGATAAAAAAAAATGCAATAAGTGTATATTTATTGGTTTGGGTAAAAGTTATAGCGTTTACAAAAAAGTGAATTTGGGCATTTTGAAGCAGCTCTGACTTTCTGAGCACCGGTCATGTTTCTTCAGGTGCTAGAACGCCAGGAAAGTATAAATTCCCCCCAAATGACACCATTTTAGAAAGAAGACACCCCAAAGTATTCGCGGAGGGCATGGTGAGTTCATGTATCGTTTCATTTTTTTTTCACAAGTTAGGGAAAATGACACTCAGAGGAAAAAAAATAAAATAATAAAGTTTCCATTTCTGCTAACTTCTGGCAAAAAAAATAATAAAATCTCCCACGGACTCACTATGCCCCTCAGTGAATACCTTGGGGTGTCTACTTTCCGAAATGGGGTCATTTGTGGGGTGTGTTTACTGTTCTGGCATTTTGGGCGGGGCTAAATTGTGAGCAGCCATGTAAAAGCTAAAGGTACTCGTTGGACTTTACGCACCCAGGCTGCAAAACAGTGTCACTCATGTGGTATCGCCGTACTCAGGAGAAGTAGGGCGATTTGTTTTGGGGTGTAATTTTACATATACCCATGTTGGGTGAGAGAAATATCTCTGTAAATTGACAACTTTGTATAAAAAATTTAAAAAGTTGTCGTTTACAGCGATATTTCTCACACACAGTATGGGTATATATAAAAATACACCCCAAAACACATTGCTCTACTTCTCCTGAGTATGGCGATACCACATGTGTGACACTTTTTTGCAGCCTGGGTGCGCAAAGGGGCCCAAATTCCAATGAGTACCTTTAGGATTTCACAGGGCATTTTTACGCATTTGGATTCTCACGCTTTAGGACCCCTAAAATGCCAGGTCAGTATAAATACCCCACATGTGACCCCAATGTGGAAAGAAGATACCCCAAGGTATTCCGTGAGGGGCATGGCGAGCTCACAGAATTTTTTTTTTTTGGGCACAAGTTAGCGGAAATTGATATATATTTTTATTTTTTTTACAAAGTCTCATATTCCACTAACTTGTGCCAAAAAATAAAATTTTACATGAACTCCCCATACCCCACATGGAAAACCTTGGGGTGTCTTCTTTCTAAAATGGGGTCACAGGTGGGGTGTTTGTACTGCCCTGGCATTTGA
>JAKVIS010000894.1:0-47632 GCA_033119425.1 Bufotes viridis | reverse complement strand
GGTCAGGGAAAGGTGGTGGCGCCGGTGTGCTGGGACCATGGACAGGTGAGTATTTGTAATGAGGAACAGGTTAGGATAATTAGGATTGTCGACTTCTAGGCCAGACAACCCCTTTAATAATTAATGGTACAAGAAAAATAATCAAAATTACATACATTGAAAGTCACATATGGGACTTTAGTCATAAACAATATTTAGAGGATGTTCCCCATCTGGACGTTAATTTCTCCAATGTAATGGTACAAACGGATAGCATACTATTGGCTTATTTTTATGTTTGCTTGTATACTTATACTTCTCTTACTATGTATACTTAAGTGCCATCTGCAGAGCAATTTCATAATGAAATCCCCCAGAACAAAATTATATTAATCGCTATCCCTGACAATGCTAAGGATATATTTTACTGAGTGATTTCTCCGACATAAATATATGTACATATCATAATAACTGTGTCTTTAAAACCAACATTATTTATGTCTTTTAATTCCAAAGGGGATCAGTAGTTGTTAATTTACAGTCCACGAGCAGCATTAATCTTTTTAGTTCATTTAAAATACGCACTGCATAAAAATCCACTTCCCTAATGAATGAAATTTGTTTTGGCAGAACACTTAAAATGCTAAGTGTTATTTATTTGGTAAGGTACTTTTACATAAAATAGTCAAGATATTAGAAATATTTTCTAATACATATAGATGCATGAACAGCTTTTACTAACAGGAAATATCTGACACTTTGCTTTGGTATACATACAGTAATATCTTAGTAATAACACATTAACTTAAAGAGGTTGTGTAATTTTACACTTAGGAGCACACATATAGATATGGATATATGTCCAGTGTCTATAAAATGAAGCCCTTATTTTACTTTTAAAGGAAGGTGTAATATATCGCCGTGTGCATCACGTTTAATGTGTACCAACATTCAGAGTTAATCTGTTATCATTCCCTGACCAGATCTGACTCTATGATATTAATGTATGATACAACTAGTCTTCAGCTAACCGCAGGGCAGTTGGCACTCACCTCATCATGTGTGCCGACCCCCAATGAGATAGGAAACCGCTGTGTCATACATAACTTTGATACAGTCAGTTTGGGTCAGGAGAGTGTTGTCATCCTGGGAGATTCGGCCTGCACACGGACCATGTTTCTGGGGCTGATCAAGGTCGTATCACATGGTGTATCACATATGATAGACCAAAATATACACTTTAACAGGCAGGACCGAAAAAGATAGGATTAGGCCTCATCTACGCGGTCATATGTATTTTGCGGCCTGCAGGTTGCGCATCTGCTAAATAAGTATACTGTCCGTGTGTGATCCGCATTTTTTTGCAGAGCCATTCACTTCTATGGCTTTGAGCTCTGCATTTTCAGGACCAGAATAAGACATGTTCTATCTTTTACGGAAATGACATACAGTTGTGGAAAACACACTGATGACCTCCATGTGTTTTCCACATCCATATGTCAGTTCCACAACTGGAACTAGGGTTGAGCGAACCCGAACTGTACTTTTTCACTGAAGTTCGGGTTCTGTGTTCGGGTGATTTTATTAGTTTCCATTATAACATGGTTATAACGGAAAATAATAGCATTCTTAAGATAGAATGCTAAATAAAATGGCCATTGAGGGGTTAAAAATAATAAAATAAAACGTACCTCATCCACTGGATCGCGCAGCCAGTATCCTCTTCTTTCTTCAAGACCTGCAAAAGGACCTGCGATGATGTCACCGCTCTCACCACATGGTGAGCGCAGTGACGTCATCGCAAGTCCTGCTGAATGAAGATAGAAGGATCTTCTATCTTCATTCAGCAGGACCTGCGATGACATCACCGCAGGTCCTTTTGAAGGTCCTGAAGAAAGAAGATGATACCAGCTACGCAATCAAGTGGATGAGGTGAGTTTTTAAATACTTTTAACCCCTCAATGGCCATTTTATTTAGCATTCTATCTTAAGAATGCTATTATTTTCCGTTATGATCATGTTATAATGGAAAATAATAAAGTGAAGTTCGGATCCCCGTTGACTTTAATGGGGTCTGGGTTCGGTGTTCGGGTCAAGTTCGGGTCCCGAACCCGAACTTTGACCTGAAGTTCGCTCATCCCTAAACATGTCCTATTCTGGTCCTCAAAATGCAGTCCTCGAACCCATAGAAGTCAATGGCTCAGCAAAAAAATGTGGGTCGCACATGGACAGTATGTACAAAGCCTTAGACAAACACTGCAGCAGTCAGTATCATACAGTATAAGATAGATACACAGCTCAGCAGGCAGGATCATAGAAGATAGGATTAGATACACAGCTCAGCAAACAAAATCACACATGCGAATCTTTGATACAGGAACAATAGACTATATCACAGCCAATAGATTTAGATACAGAGGCACATCAGACAGTATCTGACATGATAAGCTTAGATACACACCAGACATTATCATATAAGATAGGATTAGATACACACCTCACCAGACAGTATAGTGCAAGATGGGATTAGATACACAGCTTAGCAGGCAGTATCGTACACAATAAGCTGTGTATCAGGCGCAACAGACTGTATTGTACATGATAAGGTACTATATTGCCATGTGCATCATGCTTGGGGGGCGCGAGGCTCCGTAAAGGGGGGCTCCAGGTGACAGGAGATGAACGCTTCCACTGTGGAAGCGTTCATCTCCATAGTGATCTGTATCGCCGTCCTCTGGACAGCGATACAGATCGCTGTGCTGTGCGGCAGGGGAGGGAGAGGCGTCTCCCTCCCCTGCTCCTCTGATAGGCTGTGGGCCTTGTGCCGGCAGCCTATCAGAGCAGTTCAGGCGACGCTATGACGTCATCGCGCCGCCTGAGCAGAGTGCAGAGCGGGACACAGGCCGGAAGAGGCCTGCATCCAGCGCTTCCAGGAGGTAAGTATTGGGTGGGCGGGGGACCCTGGACCCTATTGGGGAGGGGAGCGAGCCTGCACATGATTTGGGCGGAGGGGAAGCCTGGACCCTGCACATGATTTGGGGGAGAGGGTTAATGTAGCCTGCACATGATTGGGGAGGGGGTTAATGGAGCCTGCATATGATTGGGGGGTTAATGGAGCCTGCATACGATTGTAGGGGGGGTTAATGGAGCCTGCATATGATTGGGGGGGGGGTTAATGGAGCCTGCACATGATTTGGGGGGGAGGGGGGGTTATTGGAGCCTGCACATGATTTGGGGGAGGAGGGGGGGGTTAATGGCCCTCACCTGTGGGGAGATTGGTGTACTTATAACAATTTTATAGACAAATGATACTATTTACAGTCGCGCGGGGGGCACAAAATGTTTTCTTCTTCCTAGGGGGGGCATGACAGAAAATAATTGAGAAGCACTGCTCTAGTGCAACGACATTCATAGTTAATCTGTTATTCAAAGGGAACCTGTCATCAATTTTATGCTGAACTCATCGACAACAGCATAAAGTAGTGATAGACATGCTGATTTCAGCTGTGTGTCATTCATAAGCTAAAAGTAAGGATCCATTCACACGTCCCCAGTGTTTTGAGGATCCACAAAACATCGGGCCGGCACCCCGATAGAGATGTCTATTCTTGTCTGCAGCTGCGGACAAGAATAGGATATGCTCTATTTTTTTGCGGAGCCGCAGACTGGAAATGCAGATGTGGACAGCACACTGTGTGCTATCGACATCTTTTCCGTCCCCACTGAAAATTAATAGGTCCACACCTGTTACGCATAATTGCACAACAGATCCGGACCCAAAGTGCGGACGTGTGAATGGACCCTAAGTGGTTGCCAAGAACCAGCATCATAATCACTGAAGCCCAGGGCTTGAAAAGGGTCAAATCTACCTAAGAAGAGTCAGTTATTCATAAGCTCCTGCTCTCCCCACCCATCTGCTGATGTTTGACCATTCTCTTCTGAGAAGAAAGTAAGGAGAAGACTGTCAGTCATCAGCAGATGGGTGGGGAGAGCGGGAGCTTAGGAATAACTGACTCTTCTCAAGTAGATTCGACCCTTTTCAAGACCTGGGCTGCAATGATTATGATGCTGGTTCTCGTCAACTATTTACTTTTATCTGATGAGTGACACGCCGCTGAAATCATTGTGTCTGTCACTACCTTATTCTGCTTTGAGTGAGGCAGCATAAAGTTGATGACAGGTTCCCTTTAAGTAATACAGTTACTGTGCCTCAGTATTAAAGGCCAGCGTAATATATCGTCATGTGCATCACGTTCTAGTACACCGACATTCAGAGTCTATTCTTAATTTTTGTGCTACAGTTAGTGTGACCCAGTATTAAAGATAGGTGTCATATATCGGCCTGTGCATCACGTTCTAGTGTACCAACATTCAGAGGTAATCCGTTATTTTAGTGATACAGTTTCTGCACACAATGACCAACAGACAGTTGCCTGGGCCATCCAAAGGAACGGGCAGTGGCAGTAGCGGGCACAAGTAGCAGCAGAATAAGATGGGGGATGGTAGCAGCCGCAGCAACAGGACAGAGCTGCCAGTGACTTCCAGCCGACATGTTTTGACCAACAATTCAGCTGTGCTTAAATGGTCGATTCGCTCTCTAACATCATCTCAAGTGACAACAGATACATACAGCCAGGAATCAGTGGGTTCCTCTGTCACCACGCTTAGTTGGCATGGCCCAGTAACTGCCTCTATGCACTCACTTCTCCTGAACCTGCCTCTTGCTTTTGCTACTCCTTATTCTAGCCAAGTAATGTATGCCGCCAGCTTTGCTCGGCTTTTCAGCAACAATGAGCTTTTTAAGGAAAGTCGGCAGTTACAGGCCTGCACAGACTTGGAAGAGAGGTCCACTGCAGACTCCTTTATTCGTGCAACTATCGATGATGACAGTCAGGTGGGATCACATGTTACAAGAGGTCAGGGATGTACGCAAGAGACAGGTGAGTGTGACACAAGTGGCAGGCAAACATATGTAGATGATGATATAGCCAATCAAACTTTGGAGATGGGTAAAGAGGGGGCATTGTCATCAGGGGACGATAGTGTCAGCATGTCCATGAGACAGCAGGGTGGAGGCATGCCTGTGAGGCAGCAGGGTGGAAGTGGGAGACCTGGAGCCAAATGCGGGAGAGGTACACCGTCTGCTACATGGGAGACTACCTGTAAGGAACCCACTTTCAGAGCAAAGGTTTATAAAAGCAGTGGTAGGTAGCTATCAAGCAGTGGTGGAGAGAAAATGCCAGACTTGGCAGCGTGAGAATTTTTTACCAAGTCACTGGGGGACGTTAGTGTTGCAGTACATGTGGGCAGAAGGTGAGGCACGACCAGGGTGCTAATGTGGGCAGGACGGCCCTGCATTAAAACATGGTGTGTCACCATAAAGTGGTGTGGGAAAACCATGCCACTCAGTTAGTATTACAGCCTGATGCAGCAACCGCTGCATCTCTCATCTGTCCGCACCACCTCTCAAGCAGTCAAAGCTCGTCAACGTCAGCAGCAGCAAGCTTCCTATCGACTTCAGTGTTGTCTATTGCTCCTCATGCTCCTCCTCCTACTCCTCATCACTGGTTTCGATAGCAATCAATCCCCAAGGCGATTGCAAAGAGACAGCATTAGCATGCACTCATCCAATGGAGTAGAAGCTAAACGTGCACCTGACCAAGTTGCTGGAACTACAGTCCCTCCCTTTCCATGACGCTGCACAGTACAGAGAGCCAGCACTGACCTATGGAGTTGTAACTATGGTCAAGGACAATATATGTCATTCACAGCCCGGCCCAGGCACACCAGCAACTTGGCAAAGTGATGGTAATGCCGCTTCCGGGTTGTAATTCTGGGATTTCTGTTTCCAATGTCCTCATCCGCCTTCTCATCCTCCACCTTGTCCTCACCCTTTCACAGTGGTCCTTCAGCATATCACTTATGCAAAGCTAGGCGTTGTCACGTGGTTCTGCACCTCTTCATTCTGGCTGAATGGAGCCACATGGGGGAGGAACTGCTCAGCATCATCAATAAAGAAAGGCTGCCTCCTTGTCAATTGTAGATAGGAACTATGGTTACTGGTAACGAGAAGAACATCTTGTCTGCACTGCATCAGGGAAGGCTGACCCATGCACCCTACGTGGTGCATGTCTTCAATCTCATTGTCACCCAGTTCTTCAAATCTTCCACTGAACTGCAAGAGCTATGAAAAAAAGTCCAGGAAACTGTGCATGCACTTTAGCCACTCTTACAGTGCAAAACACTGCTTCCTTGAGCTGCAAAGACAAAATGCTGTTCCCCAACATCGCCTGATATGTGACGGTTCCACCCGTCGGAACTCCGCGCTCCATATGTTAGGACAGGTCTACTCCCCAGTGTAACTTCCTTGTTAGCCAGTGGCAGCTCATGCATGGCACATGTGGTTTGCTCAGGCCCTTTGAAGAGCCCACTTTTTGTCAGTCAGCAGAACTATGGGATGAATGATGCAATTCCACTCCTTCACATCCTGGAGGGTATGCTGAGAAATGTGATTGGTAAGGGGACAGAAGACGTGGCGCCTACAACTTACGGCCACCTGATCCCTGAGGATGATGAAGGAGGAGGAGGATAAAGATGGGAAGGACATAAGCACCCAGGAATTGTATACACAACTAGATGGTTTATCTGCCCAAGCGACAGGAGAGCGACAAGAGCAGAGGAGCATGAGGAGCTGGAGGGTGATGATGAAGATGACGCAGATGACCATGACAGACCGTGGCAGTATGCAGTGGAGATGGAGACAGGGAAGGCCTCTGAGCCCTTGTGCAAATGGCCAGACCAGAGATGCTGCCAGAGCGGGCGACGTGAACAGAAGGCGCACATGACAGCAGGTCTCTAAGCAAAAATAAGAAACCCTTTATTGGCAAGACTACGCGTTCGGGTTCTTGCGACCCTTTTTCAAGTCTGAGTAGATGGGTTTGATCCAGCGTGCAGTGAGGTGTGCAGAATTTCTATTTTGCTTGCTGTGTGGAGCAGTCCTGATGCACGTGGGACTGCTCCTCACAGCAAGCAAAATAGAAATTCCCGTACACCTCACCGCACGCTGGATCAAACCCATCTACTCAGACTTGAAAAAGGGGTCGCAAGAACCCCGAAACGCGTAGTCTTTGCCAATAAAGGGTTTCTTATTTTTGCTTGAGAGGACCCGGTTGTCATTGCGCTCTTCTGGTATACACGTCGCCTGCTCTGGCACGTACTCTTCTGGTTTTTCTTTCACCTGAACCGCTGGGGTGGCTCCCACGTAAGGTGACCAAATCCGGCAGCACCAACTGGTCCCCCTCAGCTCCTCTAGCCCGGTTGCATTCACCTTCCTCCTCCCACCTACAAAACTTTGAGAGGAACAGCACAAGGTGAGCACAACTAAAATACAAGCTAAACAAACAAATTCTAAACACACTCACCCTATGAGCGCCTTTCTTCTTCTCTTCATGCCATATATTGCAAATGGCCAGACGCATGCTGTCATGTTTGTGTTGTGACAGCCCCATTGTCAGATTTCAGCAGAGGGATGACTACTACTAGCTACTAGCTATCCACAAAAAAATATATATTATCTGCCATTCAGCGGTGCAGTTATATATTCTAAAGTCTTTTGTGAAGTGTATAAGTGAAAAAAGTAAGGACCTTTTTGCCGTTCAGCGGTGCAGTTATATGCTCTAAAGCCCTTTTTGGTGTTTATTAGTAAAAAAAAATATATATTTTCCGTTTAGTGGTGCAGTTATATGTTCTTAGGCCCTTTTTTGTGTGTATTAGTGGCACAAAAAAAGTATTTGCCGTTGTTTGGTGAAGTGAGAGAATCAAAGCCCTTTTTGGCGTGTATTAGTGGCAAAAAAGATATATTATTTGCCGCTCAGCGGTGCAGTTATATGTTCTAAAGCCTTTTGTGGAGTGTATAAGTGGAAAAAATAAGGCCCTATTTGCCGTTCAACAGTGCAGTTATATGTTCTAAAGCACTTTTTGCCGTGTATTAGTGGCACAAAAAAAAGTATTTGCTTTTGTGTGGTGCAGTGAGAATATTACAGCCCTTTTGGCGTGTATTAGTGGCAAACATATATATATATTTGCCGTTCAGCGATGCAGTTATATGCTCTAAAGCCCTTTTTGGTGTTTATTAGTGACAAAAAATATATATTTTACGTTTAAGCCCTTTTTTGTGTGTATTAGTGGCTTGAAAAAAAGTATTTGCCATTGTTTGGTGAAGTGAAAGAATCAAAGCCCTTTTTGGCGTGTATTAGTGGCAAATAAATATATATTATTTGCCGTTCAGTGGTGCAGTTATATGTTCTAAAGCCCTTTTTGGCGTGTATTAGTGGCAAAAAATATATATTATTTGCCTCTCAGTGGTGCAGTTATACGTTCTAAAGCCTTCTGTGGAGTGTATAAGTGGAAAAAAATAAGGCACTATTTGCCGTTCAACAGTGCAGTTATATGTTCTAAAGCCCTTTTTTGCGTGTATTAGTGGAAAAAATATATATATTATTTGCTCTTTAGCTGTGCAGTTATATGTTCTAAAGCACTTTTTGCCGTGTATTAGTGGCACACAAAAAAGTATTTGCTGTTGTGTGGTGCAGTGAGAATATTACAGCCCTTTTTGGCGTGTATTAGTGGAAAATATATATATCTGCCGTTCAACGGTGCAGTTATATGTTCTAAAACCCTTTTTGGTGTGTATGAGTGGCAAAAAAATATATAGTATTTGCCATTCAGTGGTGCAGTTATATGTTCTAAAGCCTTTTGTGGTGTCTATAAGTGGAAAAAAATAAGGGCCTATTTGTGGTTCAGCGGTGCAGTTATAAGTTCTGAAACCCTTTTTGGCGTGTATTAGTGGCCACAAAATCTATATTATTTGCCATTCAGCGGTGCAGTCATATGTTCTAAAGCACTTTTTGCCGTGTATTAGTAGCACAAAAAAAAGTATTTGCTTTTGTGTGATGCAGTGAGAATATTACAGCCCTTTTTGGCGTGTATTAGTGGCAAACACATATATATATTTGCCGTTCAGCGGTGCAGTTATATGCTCTAAAGCCCTTTTTGGTGTTTATTAGTGACAAAAAATATATATTTTACGTTTAAGCCCTTTTTTGTGTGTATTAGTGGCACGAAAAAAAGTATTTGCCGTTGTTTGGTGAAGTGAAAGAATCAAAGCCCTTTTTGGCGTGTATTAGTGGCAAATAAATATATATTATTTGCCGTTCAGTGGTGCAGTTATATGTTCTAAAGCCCTTTTGGCGTGTATTAGTGGCAAAAATATATATTATTTGCCGCTCAGCGGTGCAGTTATACGTTCTAAAGCCTTCTGTGGAGTGTATAAGTGGAAAAAAATAAGGCACTATTTGCCGTTCAACAGTGCAGTTATATGTTCTATAGCCCTTTTTGGCGTGTATTAGTGGAAAAAAATATATATTATTTGCTCTTCAGCTGTGCAGTTATATGTTCTAAAGCACTTTTTGCCGTGTATTATTGGCACACAAAAAAGTATTTGCTGTTGTGTGGTGCAGTGAGAATATTACAGCCCTTTTTGGCATGTATTAGTGGAAAATATATATATATATCTGCCGTTCAGCGGTGCAGTTATATGTTCTAAAACCCTTTTTGGCTTGTATGAGTGGCAAAAAAATATATAGTATTTGCCATTCAGTGGTGCAGTTATATGTTCTAAAGCCTTTTGTGGTGTCTATAAGTGGAAAAAAAAAGGGCCTATTTGTGGTTCAGCGGTGCAGTTATAAGTTCTGAAACCCTTTTTGGCGTGTATTAGTGGCCACAAAATCTATATTATTTGCCATTCAGCGGTGCAGTCATATGTTCTAAAGCCTTTTTTGGGGTGTATAAGTGGAAAAAAATAATGGCCTATTTGCCGTTCAATAGTGCAGTTATATGTTCTAAAGCCCTTTTGGCGTGTATTAGTGGGAAAAAAAATATATATTATTTGCTCTTCACCTGTGCAGTTATATGTTCTAAAGCACTTTTTGCCGTGTATTAGTGGCACACAAAAAAGTATTTGCTGTTGTGTGGTGCAGTGAGAATATTACAGCCCTTTTGGCGTGTATTAGTGGAAAATATATATATATATCTGCCGTTCAGCGGTGCAGTTATATGTTCTAAAACCCTTTTTAGGCGTGTATGAGTGGCAAAAATATATATATTATTTGCCATTCAGTGGTGCAGTTATATGTTCTAAAGCCTTTGTGGTGTGGAAAAAATAAGGGCCTATTTGTGGTTCAGCGGTGCAGTTATAAGTTCTGAAACCCTTTTTGGCGTGTATTAGTGGCCACAAAATCTATATTATTTGCCATTCAGCGGTGCAGTCATATGTTCTAAAGCCTTTTTGGGGTGTATAAGTGGAAAAATAATGGCCTATTTGCCGCTCAGCGGTGCAGTTGTATGTTCTAAAGCCTTTTTTGGCGTGTATTAGTGGCACAAAAAAGTATTTGCCGTTGTGTAGTGAAGTGAGAAAATTATAGCCCTTTTGGCATGTATTAGTGGGAAAAAATATATACAGTATTTTCTGGTGTAACAGACTACTTTTTAACACATGAAAATCTTCTGAAAAGTCGGGGGTCGTCTTATACGCCGGTATACTGCGTGCTGAAACTTAAGAGGACCTTTCATTGGTCCAACAATTGTTAGATAATGATATGTATGTGTAGAGCGGCGCCAGGGATCTCCCTGCACTTACTATTATCCCTGGGCGCCGCTCTACACATACAGCATATATCATTATCTAACAATTGTTGGACCAGTGAAAGGTCCTCTTTACTTTCAAGCCGGATTGGAGAAGCTGTCCTTCTCCAGCTTCAGGGACAGGCAGCCTCTACCTGAGCCACCGTGCGCTGCATCCCGGCCAGTCGCTCCTGAAGCAGCCCCTCTCCCTGCTCTCAGTGGTTTTCTCATGCTAGGATCGTCTGTTTAATTTTTATTTGGTGTGCGTTTAAAGAGGGGTAGTCTTATGCGGCGAGTATAGCCCAAACCCCATATTTTAACAGAAAAAGTAGTGGGTCGTCTTATATGCCCAGTCGTCTTATACGCCGTAAAATACGGTATTTGCTGTTCAGCGGTGCAGTCATATGTTCTAAAGCCCTTTTTAGAGTGCATTAGTGGCAAAAAAATAAATATTATTTGCAGTTCAGAGATGCAGTTATATGTTCTAAAACCCTTTTTCGGATGTATTAGTGGCAAAAAAATATATATTTGACGTTCAGCTGTGCACTTATATGTTCTAAAGCCTTTTGCGGCATGTATAAGTGGAAAAAAAGGGCCTATTTGCCATTCAGTATTGCAGTTATATGTTCTAAAGCCCTTTTTGGCGTGTATTCGTGGGGAAAAAAGGGCTTATTAGTCGCCATTTTAATTTCTTTTTAATTTATTTATTTGATCTAACAGTATGTCAGACGAAGAAGTGCCATGCCCTGCACAGGGAAGTGGCAGAGGCCTAAATGTTTCTGGCACAGGTCACAGCAGAGTAAGGGGGCGTGGCAGCAGGAGTCGCAGCGAGAGGCCTTAGCTTCCTGTGTCATCTAGCGATTGTGTCTTGACCACTCAACCCAGCGGTTCTTGAATAGTTGACTCGGTCATTTACTTTGTCCCAAATTACATGAGACACCTCCAGCCAAGAGTCGGTGGGTTCGTCAGACATAACCCTTAGTTGGCCCAGGAGCAGGCCCTGTGCCCTCACCTGTCCTCAACCTGCCTCTGTCCTTTTCTGTTCCCTCAGCCAGAGAAGTATTATTCGCATTAAATAATTTGCATTAAAAAAGAAATACATAAAATTTGCATAAAAATTCGCATGGAATTAGAAAAAAAAGAATATTCGTAATTGAGAATATATTCGCGAATTCTCGAAGTGCTGATATTCGCGATTAAAATTCGCAATTCGAATATTCGTGATCAACACTATTCTACACCTCTATAAAGTCTCTCTACAGCCAGGAAATAGACGTTTTTTAACGCGATTTGCGATTTTTTGAAAAATTCGTTAAACCGACGGAATTGAATTTATGACAAATTCGCTCATCTCTAGTCAGTATTTTGCATCAGTATTTGTAAGCAAAAAACAGAAGTGGGTCTAAAACACTAAAGAGATAGAAATATTTCTATTACAATGTATCTTTTTGGACCCACTCCTGCTTTTGGCTTACAATTACTGATCAAATAACAACGCAAAATAATAACCAAATAATTGATCATTTGAAACAGGCTTTATAGATTCTCAAAATACAGGATTCGTGTTTGATGTATCAGAAGAATGGGAAAAAAACTGTTATGTGAACACAGCCTTACTGTTACTGCTTCTGCCTCCCAATCCCCACTGTGTCATGGGGCCCCTACTGTTACTGCTACTGCTGCAACCATCCCCACTCTGTCATGGGGCCACTATTGTCACTGTTACTGCCACTGCTGCTGCCACCCTCCCCATTCTGTCATTGGGCCATTACTTGAATCTTCGTGCACTGCTCAGTCCACGGTGATAAATTATGCCTCTATATATATATATATATATATATATATATATATATTGTTTTATTGAAGGGTGCTATATGCTTTTCTTTTTGTTTAAAAGAAGGGATTATCTATGAATCTTGGTCCACGGCACATTGATGTAGATCAGGGGTGCACAACCTTTTCTGGTTGGGGGCCACATTGTCAGCCTGAACCAATTCCAAGGGCCGAAAATAAAACTTAAAGGGGTATTACCAACTGAAATACTGTATTTTTGCCATATTGAACATACAGTATATACTATAAATGTCTAGTTACAGTTCTAGGACTCCCATCTAATAGGAGAATACATGAGAGATACATGTAAGAAGCCATAAGACATAGACCTACAGGTCTTTTACCAGATGTTTGGGGGCCGCACAGAATGGTATTGAGGGCCGCATGTGGCCCCCGGGCCGCAGGTTGTGCACCCCTTATGTAGATGGTGATAAATTGCACCTGCCTGTAAAAATGAAAGCACATTACTGAGATTAGGCTACCAAGTGGGATGAATATCATTAGGAAGGGTGGCCTGGGTAAACCTGATTTCTCGAAATCCATGACGAGGTAATTCAGAACAAATCAAGCAACTCCGGGTTGCTACAAGAAACAAATCTTGTATTTCAATCTCCATAGTCCCTATATGAAAGATGTTTTTTTGTTTTATGCTTTTTACTGAGGAAACCGTGTGAGTATATTAAAATCTGTCCTGCTCGGAACCTGTGAGCTACTTACTATTGCCATTGGATTCATATTTCTCTTTCCACTATCTCTTATATAGGGACTATGGAGAACTGCAGAATAGAAATGAGCAAATCAATTCTAACCCAATCAGATTCATCATTCATTTGTAGAAAAATGCTTCTTTCAAGTGAATCCAAAGTTTTTGCAACTGGCTTTGGACAAATAATGCAAGACAGCTCCTACAATTTTGCGCTTAAAATTTGTAGTCATATTTGCTTTCTAGTCAGCCTGACAGCCAATCAAGGGGGAGGATATTGGCTGGTCTATAAGGCTGTATATTAGCTCAAAAGCATTGTGAACTGAGCCACTGATGTGATGTGACAGACAACCACTAAACACAGCCATTGTAGGATCTTGCAATTACAGTATAGGTATTGTGAATACATATTTAGTTAGGTAGATTAAATTACAAAGCAGAAAGTCAGGTTTTCTCATTAGGGACAGGGTAGGGGCAGTTAGTGTACAGTGTGTCTGTAGCCAGGCCTTGAGCTGCTCATAACTTCATGTGTTGTACTCCATAAGAGATGAACTTTTAAATAGACAATACACTTTTTTATGTGCCAGCCTTTTTTTGTCCAAAAACCTGTTGCAAAGCTTCTACAGTTCATAAGTGTGCAATAGGCATATTTCCCAGCATTGCTAGCAGCATATATTTTGCTATATATATGCTGCACTGTTGTGCCCTTTTTTTTTTCAAAAACCTGTTGCAAAGATTCTACAGCTTATAGTTTTCTACAGTGTACATTGAGCACAGTTTAGTGCATCCAAAGCAGAGTAATAGTGTATATTTTTGTCACTCATGGAGGAAGTTCCATTTTTCCCAAAATACTGTAGCAATTTTTGTACTGTTTATAAGTGAACAAGTATATTTTAGTGCATTAATGGCAATGTATAGTTTGGCGGTATTCATGGGAAGTGCAATTTAGCTTTTTTCTGTTTCTCAAATATGTGTTACATTTTATCTATCATTTAAATGTGCTCAAGTGAGCTTTTTTTAGTGTGTCAATAGCAGTGAATATTTTTGTCACACCCAGGGGATATCCTATTGAGTCTGTGTTTACTTTTTCCCCAAAACTTTTTAAAGGGGTTGTACAAAAATGGGGGGTTTGGGAAACCCCACACTTGGCTGAACCTGTAAAAAGAAGCCTACTTACCTTCATCCTGGCGCTGGCTCCCTGCTCCTCCTCCTCCTGGCCTGCAGTGCTCTGCTGGGCTCTCTCTCTCTCTGAAAATATCCAGTTTAATGCCACCTGCAGCCATTCACTGGCCATGTTGGTGACTGAATCCAATCTTGTGTCATGTGACTTTTTGTCATGACATAAAGGGAGCAGTCACTGCTGCAACCAGTGATTGGCTGCAGTCGGCATCAAACCAGATGTTTTCAGCAAAGAAGCAAAATGCAGCGCAGACCTGGAGGAGATGGAGCAGGGAGCCAAGGCAGGGAATCAGGTAAGTGGGGAGGTTTAACAATTACTAACTTTACAATTATGTGCTGTGAGCAGTCCCCCACCACCATCTAATCATGGCCCAATCACAGAGCGCAAAGAGGGGACATCACATGGGCAGGAAAATAGAAGGTGTTATATAAGAGCCAGCTATCTGGCAGGTACAGAGCATCGAATAGCTAATATTTGGCAATGTTAGTTTTGCTTGTGTTGCCTTGAAATGCCAGAATTGTGAAGTATTTAAGCTTGAATATTTAACAGCTTGTTTTGCAGTGTTCTTTTTGATAGATCAATCCTTGGGTAACACCCAACATCAATTTTGTTTTATCCAGTTGGTTTAGTTATAAAAGAACTTTCCTCACATTTCTGTGGTAATTTTCTAAAAATATTTTATTCCTGTAGGATAGAGACAAGTCACTGGAAGGTATAAATTAGATTAACTAATACTCTAATTGCCCAATTTTCAATCTTCAAGACAGTTACTGAATCATTTATCTCATTAATTCCTACTCTATTCTACTTAAATTGTATTATAAAGATATGTCTGTCATCACATTCTTAATTAATGTGAAGAACCATAAACAGATATATTAGCAGAGATTTGTCGGTATTTGAAATAAAGATTAATGACTATCAGCAGATGTCTCTCTTCTCTCTCTCTCACGCTATACTGGCCCATATGTTCCTCTTTAGACTGTCTCTACCTATGTCCATCCTCTGACTTACAGTACTGTTAGCACTGACCGCTGGCAGCTCTGTACATTTCTCTCTTCCGGTGGAGTACAGAACTGCCAGTGTTAAGCGCTGACAGTACATGTACTATGTCCCTATGTGCCTTACTGTAACTACTAAGTACTGGCAGACCTGTTCTCCCCTGAGCTGAGTAACTAACAAGAAGAGAGAGGATAACCAGGCTGTCACCCAATAAACCCATATTACACCCTCTTTGTGGCCCACTGAACATGAGTTTTGGGGGAGGACCAGATGCCACACAGGAAAACTTTGGTTGAATTCCAGTAAAATAATAAATGCCTTATTTAAAAAGATCTATTCCATATACAAAAACATACAGTATATTCAGACCAATGCTTAGCAAAGGTGACACAATAAATGGCCACCACAGCCAGATCTTCATGATACAGCCAAATCACGGGCTATCCTGGAGAATTATTGGTGGTAATAGTTATTATAACTGCTTCTAGTATATCTATCTATCTCACATCAGTCCCAAATCTATCTACAGTGATGCTTGAAAGTTTGTGAACCCTTCAGAATTTTCTATATTTCCAGATCTTTATGCTACAGAATCCTTCAGAATTTTCTAAATTTTACAGATCTTCATGCTACGGCCAAATCACAGACTATCCTGGAGAATTATTGGTGGTCATGGTTATAACTACTTCTAGTACTTCACAACCCTGTGCAAGGTTAAATTATTTTTTTTTTTTTTTAACATAATGGTTTAGGGCAGGGATGGCCAAACTGCAGCTCTCCAGCTGTTGCAAAACCACAACTCCCAGCATACAAAGACTGCTTATAGCTATCAGCCTACAGCAGGGCATGGTGGGAATTGTAGTTTTACAACAGCTGGAGAGCCGCAGTTTGCCCATCCCTGGTATAGGACAAGCAAATAGTCTACTTTCATCCTTTGAGCGTTCTTTAGCAACCTGGGGTAGATAAAGGTCACATCTATCTATCTATCTATCTATCTATCTATCTATCTATCTCATATCAGTCCCAAATCTATCTACAGTGATGCTTGAAAGTTTGTAAACCCTTCAGAATTTTCTATATTTCTGCAAAGATTTGACCTAAAACTATATCAGATTTTCACAAAAGATAACCAAATCAAACGAGCCAAAAATTTTAGACCGGGTCAGTTACTTACTGTGGAAAATGATCCAATATCACATGTCTGTGAGTGGCAAAAGTATGTGAAGCTTTGCTTTCAGTATCTGGTGTGACCCCATTGGGCAGTAATAAGTGCAACTAAATGTTTCCTGTGATTGTTGATTAGTTCTGCACATCACTTGGAGGAATTTTAGCTCTTTTCTCCAGGGGCGGACTGGCCATAGACCATACAGGTAAACTTTCCAGTGGGCATATGCCCAGAGGGCCATCTGAGCCCTCCTTACGGCTTCCTGATGGGTACATCACATTAATTAATGCCGGTATTCACAATTGGACCCCAGCACTCGTCTGTCAAGGGCATAGACGTCTGTCAGTTATATTCCAAATTGGCTTAGGGACAGCACACCAGAGATAGCGTATAGCTTCATTCTTTATTCATCAGTGGTGCATTTTTCATATTTCACTGCTTATTACATTTATCGCAATGTTTCGGGCCCTAATGTGGCTCCCTTTTTCAAGCTGGATAAATGGGAACTCGAGATCCACGGCCAGTCTTTTTGGGAGAGTAGATGTCAATATTTTATCTTCCAACAGTAAATGCCAATATTTATTTATGTTTTTAGAAACTTTTTTGTATTCCGAATTCTCTTCCTTTATTTTCACTCTCTCTTGAAAAAATGTGTGTCTACCTAAACTCCTTACCTGATTTAGTGACTTCTCTATAAAATCTTCGGGATACTCTTGCATTTTCATGGGCTCTGTTTCTTTTTCGAACTGGTCGTTATAAGTACAGTTTCTTTTCACCCTCCTAAATTGACTGAACAGTAAATTTAGAAGCCACCAGGGAAGATGACAACTAGTTCTCAATATGAAACTATTCTTTGCAACCTCTTTATGCTAAGTTTCTTGACCTCAATATTGAGGACTCAAAACTTATTTGCTGTACTTACCATAAAAAGGTTGCAAAGAATAGTTTCATATTGAGAACTAGTTGTCATCTTGCCCGGTGGCTTTTAAATTGATTACATATATTTTTACAGCAGCAGGCCATTTGTGTTGATTGTATTCGAATTTAATTGCTAGGTGGTATAGCAGGTCAAGCTGTACTGAGGAGAGCACTCGGATT
This sequence comes from Bufotes viridis, assembly GCA_033119425.1. NCBI lineage: Eukaryota > Metazoa > Chordata > Amphibia > Anura > Bufonidae > Bufotes > Bufotes viridis. Next base: position 29,992 of record JAKVIS010000894.1, on the reverse strand, counting down.
AGTTTTCTATTTGCTTTAGAAAACTTTAACTTCATTGTCCTTAACCATTCTTTGGTAGAAGGACATGGGTTTTGAGTCATTGTCTTGCTGCATGACCCATGTTCTCTTAAAAATTCAGCTCACCGATAGATGTCATTACATTTTACTTTAGAGTTTAATAGTATAATTTAGAATTCATTGTTTCATCAATAGTGTTAAGCGAGCATGCTTGGCCGAATTGGTGTTCGACTACAGCATCGCGATGCTCGGCACATCCCAGTGTTTGGCTGAATACCGCTTGTGTTTGAGCACAGTGCTCGAGTCAGTGTATTTAAATCTAATTAGCCTCTATTTCTGAAAAGTTTCTGCTGGGATTTGACCTCACAACCTTCTACATTAGAAGCAAGAACCTTAATCACTCATCTATAAAGCTGAATGATAAACTATGTCAGAAAAACCTTATAGTAGTTTGTCATGTAATAAGTATTCCTATACAGCAGAAGTATCATTTTATATTTCATAGCAGGTTAACATGTAGCTGTATAGTGTAGTGGTTAAGGTTATTGGCTATAATGTAGAAGGCAGAAATGTTTCAGAAAGTTCGTACCGAACTTTACGATTTTTAGTACCCGGACCCGAACCCAAACATTTTACTGAATGCTCAGGTTCGACTTCGGTGTTCGGCCATTTTATGGCACTTGTTGAAAAGCTGCAGGGCAGCCAATCAGCAAGTGTTTAACTAGTCTGCCCTTAGATGCCATCACAGCCATGCCTACTAAAGGCATGGCTGTGATTGGTCAAGTGAAGCATGTGACCCATCCTCTATATAAGCTGGAGTCAGGTAGCACCGCACGTCACTCTGCTCTAACTAGTGTAGGGAAAGGCTGCTTTTGCTGCTGTGAAGGACAGATTAGGCAAGAATTCAGGTGTTCTTGGTGTACTGCATTTTTCAAACTACAGCAATTATAGAGGGTGCTATGCTACATTTTTGTACCCAGCCCTAAGCCCATTGACATGTGCATGTGTGCCAGGGACTATACTTTAATTCTGTTCTGGTAGCTCAGTGGAGGACAAATTCCCTTTTTTGGCTGGTCAAGTACCCTTGCGCCCTGCAGTGCATACATGGCCATGAATATTATTTTAGTGTTCTTTGCTGCATTTCAGATATTCCAATTAACCAGTGAAATACAGCATTTTTATAGTTGGCTGCAAAAATCACTGTTATAGTGCCACATAGCACATTTTCAGCCTAGTCGGTGTCTCAGATATTCCAATTAACCAGTGAAATACTGCATTTCTATAGTTGGCTGCAAAAAACACTGTTATAGTGCCAAATAGCATATTAGCAGCCCAGTCTGCATTTCAGATATTCCAATTAACCAGTGAAATACTGCATTTTTATAGTTGGTTGCAAAAAACACAGGTTTTGTGGTAGATTGCACATTTGCGGCCTAGTCTGCATTTCAGATATTCCAGTTAACCAGTGAAATACTGCATTTTTATAGTTGGCTGCAAAAACACTGGTTTTGTGGTAGATTGCACATTTGTGGCCTAGTCTGCATTTCAGATATTCCAATAAAACCGTAACCTACTGCATTTACATAGCTGGTTGCAAAAGCACCGTTTTTGTGATAGATTGCACATTTGCGGTCTACGTTGCGTTTCTGACAGTCCAATTAAACTGTTAACTTCTGCTGTTACATTATTGGTTGAAAAAATCTCATTTTTGTGAAAGTGAAGTAATTGTATTGAATTGCTTGCTACTTTACACTGTTGTGTGACCTAAGGAAATTTAGTCTATTTTTGACACAGGCACTACCTTACTGTTAGTAAACCTAATTGTTGACTATTGTCAGTTAAATTCTCACCTGAGATAAACCATCTGCTAGTTTGGTTGGTGAACGCAAATAATGAGGAGAACGTCAAATAAGGGACGTGGCCCTGGTCATGGTGCTGCCGGTGTTGGTGGAGCTCCTGTTGCAGGGAGAGGACGTGGTCGTTCTGTGCCAGCTACCCGCCCAAGTGAAACACTTTTCTCAGGTGTGAGTAGGTGACAGAACCTTCAGCGTTATTTGGTAGGCCCGAATGCCACTCTACGAATGGTGAGGCCAGAACAATTACAGGCGCTAGTACATTGGGTGGCTGACAGTGCCTCCAGTTCCTTCACGTTGTCTCTCACCCCATCCCGTGCAAAAAGCACCGAGTTGGCACCTGCAGCCCATGGGCATCTTGCACCTCACCCCTTGCAAATCAGCCAAGCAGTCTGAGCCCCAAGTCATGCAGCAGTCTCTTATGCTTTTTGATTATTCTGCTGGCAGGGTTTTCCAGGGCCATCCACATAGCCCTGCCCCAGAAGTTGAAGAGATTGAGTGCACCGATGCCCAACAACTTATGTTTCAGAATTAGGACATGGGAAGACCACCGCAGCACGTTTCTGATGATGACGAAACACAGGTGTCAACTGTTGCGGCTTTCTGCAGTGTGCAGACCGACAAAGAGGGCAGAGGTAAAGACTGGGTGGAAGATGATGTAGAGGATGAGGTCCTACACGCCAAAATATATTCCTAAATCCATGTTTTTCATTGGTGGTGAAAAAATAGTATTTTTAGGCCAGGAATTACCTTTGCAGTCTTCTCTGTATATGTCCTGGGGACAATAATATAGTTAATCCGTATGGGAGTTCAGGGGTTGACATATTCCAATTTTTGCTTGCTGTCAAGTAACCCTGCACTGCATAGGTGACAGGGACCTAAATTTATAGAATTCTTCTTTTCAATTGTTGGGTGACATGTTACCATTTTTGCCGGGTACAAACCCCTGCTCTGCATAGGTGACAGGGACAGAAATTTCTAAAGATCTTCTTTTCAATAGTTGTGTGACATGTTACCATTTTTGCCAGGTACAAACCCCTGCTCTGCCTGGGTACTAGGGGCCTAAATTTCTAATAATCGTCTGTTCAATTGGTGGGTGACATGAACCCCATTTTTCCATGAATAAACCCTTGCTCTGCCTGGGTGCCAGGGGCCTATATTTCTAATAATTGTCGGTTCCATTGGCGGGTGACATTAACCTAGTTTTTCCATGAATAAACCCCTGGTCTGCCTGGGTGCCAGAGGCCTAAATTTCTAATAATCGTCTGTTCCATTGGTGGGTGATATGAATCCAGTTTTGCCGTGAATAAACCGCGGCTCTTCCTGGGTGACAGGGGCCTAAATTTCTAATAATTGTCTCTTCCATTGGTGGGTGACATGAACCAAGTTTTCCCGTGAATAAACCCCTGCTCTGCCTGGGTGCCAGGGGCGTAAATTTCTAATAATCGTCTGTTCCATTGGTGGGTGACATGAACCCAGTTTTGTCGTGAATAAACCCCTGCTCTGCCTGGGTGACAGGGACCTAAATTTCAAAAAATCGTCTCTTCCATTGTTGGGTGACATGAACCCAGTTTTGCCGGTGAAAAACTCATGCTCTACATTGCTGACAGGGAACTAAATTTTGTAAAAACATCTGTTACTGATCGAAAGATGTGTGACTACAAACGCACGCTGGTAGACGCTCTGCTGATGGCATTCCCACCTGACAGTGGGGGCTCAGTGGAAGCACAAGGCAAAGGCAGAGGAGGAGGAAGAGGTCGCCAACTCAGCTGGGGCACCGCCAGCACCTCAGAAGGCAGGGTTAGCATGGCTTAAATGTGGAAAAGATTTCTCAGCACGCCACTGCAACCAGCACCACCAGCTGATATGGAACGTCTTAGAGGAGGCAGCATTTCAGCAACATGGTGGAGCAGTATGTGTGCACACGCCTACACAATGAACAAGGCATGGATCCCACAAGACTTGTCTGTAACTTGTGCAGAATAGACATTTATACCGGCCATAACCATCCATTCTTGTACTCAAATGCACTTATTCTTTGTTTTAGTTTTTATATGTCCCAATATTTTGGGGGCTACCCCAATTTAAAAAACAAAACAAAAAACAGTATTGGCTACCTCCTCCACCCCCACTTCCACCTACACCGCCAATGTCACCGCCTCCTCAACCTGCCACTCTACATCCACCTCGTCCTCCTAGTTCAAGATTATTTTAAATTTTTATTTGTTTTATTTTATTTTAAGTTATTTCCTATCCACATTTGTTTGCAGAGCACTTGCCATTTTGCTGCCTTTTGCAGCCGTCTAGCCCTTTCCATGACATTTTTAGAGCCATTTTAGTGCCCAAAAGTTTGGGTCCCCATTGACTTCAATGGAGTTTGGTGTCAAGTTCGGGTCAAGTTCGGGTCCCGAATTCGAACTTTTTGCGAAGTTCGGCCAAACTCGTCAAACCTGAACATCCAGGTGTCCCTCAACTCTAATGGCTAGCTGTCCTGTCCCAGATGCAGCAAAACAGGCCCAAGCCATGATATTGCCACCACTGTGTTTCACAAATGGAATGACGTTTTTATGCCGGATTGCAGTGTTTTCTTTTCTTAAAAACATAGGGGCACATTTATTAAGACCGGCATTTAAGACGGTCTTAATAAAGCCCTAAACTGGCGGTGAATCTACCAAAGTTATAAAGAATTTACAAACAAGATCAGTTTGACCACACAATCCCTTTAGGTGTTTCAATCAGAATTTGTCATAAAACTTTACCTTTATTATTTAAATTAAAACCCCATGAAACCCAAAAAACCCAAAGTGTTATTAAAACTATCATCCAGCTCTTATTTTAATGGGGTCAGTATTTACATGCAGCAATATTTGCTTTATTTTGACCAGTGATCTGTGTTTTGTTTTTATCTTTCCTTTTTATTTTCTGTGGAATTTTACTGTTAAGCGTACTTGCTCAGCAGTATATATTGGTCTAGAGTGTAATACACACTGTGCTTTACTTAGTGCCTATATATGCTATGGTTCAGTAATTTAGGGGGGCAGTCACTTATTTTATGGCAAAAGTGCTGGACCCTGTTTATATAGTGACTGCAACTTACAGAGGGAAATAATATTGCTCCTCTCAATCATGAATTATTGCAGGCACTATGTTCAGCACTTACTCAATGTGTGATTATTTGATAGCCACCATCGTGTTTAAAACACATTTTTCTGCCTCCCCTTGGAGTTATTTCTCCATTTACAGAACCATAGTGAGTCAGGGGAGTCGCGGTATCTAGCTGGCTAGATACCCCGACTCCCCTGACGAAGCCGCGTGTAGTGGTGAAACATGTCGGGACGGGTAGAGTCTGTTTTCTTTTAGCCAGGGCAAATAAGGGACTAGTCCAACTCTGTTATAGGGTAAGAATTGAGGGTCAGTATAGGTCTGAGCCAATTCCTTGGTCTGAACTTAATTGCATACATCAATAATAACTCCAAAAGGAGGCAGAAAAATATGTTTTAAACACTATGTGTTTAATGTGTTTTAATAAGAATTTTATGACAAACTCTGATTGAAACCCCTAAAGGGATTGTGTGGTCGAACTGACCTTGTTTGTAAATTGTGTATTATCCCGAGGGTTTCAATATGAGCACTGTACTTGTAAAGTTATAAAGAGGCACAGGCTTCTCCATATCTTCGGCGGATCTAGCAGCAGTTCTAAATGTAAGACAGCTTCCGAGCTGTCTTACATTTAGACCTTTTTCTACACCAAAAACAGGCAAAGAAAATGGTGAATGAGATGAGCCTGCTGGCCCGTCCCTTCCACGCCACGTTCACAATTTTAGACCTGGCATGAGTCGAGCAAAGTCGCAGATAGCTGCGCAACTAACCATGACCATGCATATTTCAGCATAGTAAATGACCCCCATGTTTTTCATTTAAACCAATAAGTTCTATTTTGGTCTCCTTCGTCAACAAAACATTGTTCCAACAGTCTTCTAGTTTTTCTATTTAAACTTTAGCAAACTGTTGATGGATAATAATGTTCTTTTTGGAGAGCAGACGCTTTCTCCCTCATGTCCTGTTATGTACACCATTGTTGTTCAGTGTGCTCTTTGTGGTGGACTCATGAACATTCCCTTTAGACATTAGTCGCTTAGAAGTTACTTTGGATTCCTTTTAAAGTGTAACTATCTTTTTTTGTAACGTGTAAAGGCAATGATACTAAACATTTTTGTAATATACTTTAATTACTGACATTTTTATTAGAAAAATAGTTCTAAAGTGGCCCATTTTGTGCCTTAGCAACGCTCCCTGTCTTCTGTTTACTTAACTATGGAGACACACTCAACAGTGACTTACTGCCTCTCTCCACACTTTAGAGCTATTTTTCTAGTAGAAATTTATGATTTAGGTAATTAAAGTATATTACAAAAGGACCAATATTACTGCTTTTACAAATTACAAAATAAAAGAATGACAGTTACACTTTAAGGATGAGCAAATTGATTCTAAACCAATCAGATTCATTACTAATTTCATGTTAAAAAATCGAAAGATTTTTGATTAGTTTGGCTGGATCGCAAAAATATTGTGCCCAGCGACACAATAGGGAAAAACCATAAGGGAGGAAGAGGACAGAGGATCACATTACATTGGGAGGAAGTGGAGGTGCTTGCCCTGATTGGCTTAGAGGCTGAATTAAAGCGTTATAAGCCAATTGGGAGTACCGTAAGCAGGTAGATCCCTATGCTGACATAAAATATGCACCATACTGTGTTCTGACTCGGAATCAGTGTGTCTGCAATGTCTACCAAATTGATTACAAAGCCACAAGCATCTATTGTAGTGTGATTAGGGACAATATAGGGAAAATAATTTAGGGAATGTGATTAGGGAACACTGAGGTAAAGCTTTGAGGGAGCTGGTTACAGCAGGATTGTAACACTGTGCTTAAAAGGCATCTTTTTAGCAGATTTGTACCTATGAAACAGACTTACCTTTTGCATGTGCGCTTGGCAGCTGAAGGTATCTGTGTTGGGGTCATGTTTATATATGCCTGAACTGCTGAGAAAAATAATGTTTTAATATATGCAAAAGAGACTCTAGGAGCAACAGGGGCATTGCCATTACTTCAAGAGGCTCAACTCTCTGGAACTGCTGCACTCTCTATAATTTGATTGACATGCCGGGGCAGGCGTGATCATGTTTACACTGCCTTGCCCTCGCAATAAACTGCACGGCAAGTGGCACTTGACAAAGTGGATGATATTGTGGACTAGATGGCTCACTCCTCTTCTCAGTCACAGCAGAATGATTTGAAGGTCACCTCTGAGTCTGACACCATGCCTTGGAGCTAGGTGTCACAGCATTCCCCCTGCTCATCCTCCATCATTTTTATAAAGTGAAGTGTTGCCATGCAGTGTTAGAGCTTTTGGACTGGGCAGCAGTAGAAACACAGACAATCACTTGTTAAAGTGCATCAAGCAGCAAATATCCCGCTGGTTGTCTCACCATCAACTCCAACTGGGCAAGATGGTCAGCTACAATAGCAGGAACATTATGGCGGCACTGCATTTGAGAGAAATAATATATGCTTCCTAAATGTCACACAAGATAAATCTAGCTTTTGAAAAAGTACACTGGCTTGCAGAGGGTGCTGACCATGTCCAGAAGACTGTCCTCATATTTCAGCCATTCTTATGTGGGAAGGAAAGTCGTCCTTGACTTGCAGTGACAGAGCAGTCTGCCGTTACACTACTTAATTCGTGACGTTCCAACTCATTCCATCTTGCATATGCTAGAGCATCTGTATGAGCAGAGTAAAGCAGTGAATGATTTTGTCATGCACCAGATCACCTCAGCAAGGAGCATGTTTAGAGGTCAGACAGTGGCAGCTCATCAAAGACGCCTGTTGCATACTGAAGCCCTTCAAAGCGGCCACAAAATTCGGCAGTAGGGACATCTGTGGCATAAACTATGTCACCCCCTCATATTTCTCTTAGAGAAGACGATCAAGCTTATGCAACAATGGATGGCGGAAGAACAGTTTACACATCTTGCTAGCTTGGGGACCCAGAAAGGGAAAGTCCCATGGAAGGGAAAGATGAGGATGAAAAGTTGCCACCAGAGAAGGAGTTGATGGAGGAGGAGCAGGAGAATGATAATGATGACAACACCAGGCACAATAACCAACCATCTCACTGGGAGCCGAAGTTGGAAAGAACTGGGTCCCGGGCACGCCGGCCAAAATGCTTGCATACATCTTGACAGGCATAATGTTCACATGAAGAAGTCTTATGAGTACCGGATAGCCATTCTTCTAGACCCTTGCTATCAAAGTAAAATGGGGAATGCTTTCCTCTTGCTGAATAAATTACTTTATTACCAGGAAACATTCTGTACACAGCTTGCCGCAGCTTTTGGTTATCAGACATCTAGTCCGCGTGTCTGAGGCCCCACTTCTCCCCACAGAGTCACCCACCTCCCACTTTCTTATCTACTGCAAGCTGTAGAAGCCGCAGCAGCTAGTTCAGTATCATCAACATTTGGTACAAATCTTTCATGTGCCACACCAGGCTTACACAAATCACTTCAATGGATGAAGTGGTCCTCCTCCAGTGTACAAGACATCACTTTTAAAAATAAACAAGGCATGAGGATTTTCATACTCCTCCAGCTGAGGCCAATGAATAGATCTGCCCTTGATGATGGTTCCCCATCACGCTGCTATCTGCCTTTCTACCATTATGTTCCATACTGTATGGCTGCTGCTACCATCATGCCATCACCACTTTCTTCCTGCATACTATCATTTTCAATACCATATGGTTGCTGCTGCCACTGCCACTGTCTGCCTGCCTACCATCATGTTTCGTACTAAATGGCTGTTGCTGCCACCACTGCTGCATACCCTACTGCCACTTCCATCACCCCTACTGTCACTACCATTACCAGTGCACAGTCGCCACTACTACTACTACCACTAAACAGCTGCATTAAAAGTATAAGAAATGTGACAGCACAGTGTGTTTTTATATGCTCTGTTTGTTAACACCGCCAAACATGCATTTACCCATAGCTATATATGTCATTCTGACACCATTTGATATTGCTGTCATTGCATTCAACAGCATAACAGGGAGGTGGGGAGAGCAAAAAAATCACAAAGTATACCAATTTTGTAAGGGCCATTGGAGCAACTTCAATTTTTGTAGAATCTATTTGGGCATGAATCGAATTTTTCAAAATTTGACTGATCTGATTACTGAAACAAAATTCAAGAAACTCACTCATCTCTAGTTCCTTTATGACATAAGGGCTAATAAAAGTCTCTTCGCGTAATCTTTGTTGGTCAACACTACTGGGGAGGGTAATAGTGGTCTTGAATTTCCTACATTTGTATGCAATCTTCCTGATTTTGGATTGGTGGAGTTCAAACTCTTTAGATATGGTTTTGTAACCGTTTCAAGCCTTATGAGCATCAACAACTCTTCTTCTGAGGTCCTCAGAAATTTTCTTTGTTCGTGCCATGATACACTCCCACAGATGTGTTCTGAAGATCAGACTGATAGATCCCTGTTCTCTAAATAAAATAGGTCACTCACTCAGTCACATTGAAGACACTTGACTCACCTTCACCTTCGAATTGTCTGCTAATCCTAAAGGTTCACATACTTTTGTCACTCACAAGTATGTGATAGTGGATATTTTCCTTAATAAATAAATGACTAATTCTAATACTTTGCTTGCTTTGGTTATCTTTATCGACTCTTAGGACTTGTCTGAAAATCTGATATAGTTTAGGTCAAATTTATGCAGAAATATTAAAAATTCTGAAGAGTCCACAAACTTTAAAGCTCCACCATATCTATCTATCTCATATCAATCCCATATCTATCTATCTTTACATATTTCAAATGAAAAATGTGGAAATATGAATAAAGTAGTGACTGAAATGTAAAATACTGATTTTGCTATATACTGTATAATTCTACATTTGTTGTGTCAAAATACTGAGTAATGACTAATGCTCTTCATTCCCCATCCCACCATACATCACTTTACCAATCCTAAGCCATAGCACTATTCTTAATATTAGTACAATTCCTTTATTCAAAACTAAATCATTCAGCACAGAAATGAGGCATGTGGAGTGTGAAAACTGTCATAAATTTATGAGCAGACACAACACAGATGGCTTTCTGCAGTTAGAAACTGAGCCACAGATGTGGTAAATGACTGAGTTTGTCTTCTGAAAGTTTGCAGCACATTTACTACAGTTTTTAAGACAGTCATCTTTGTGGTGTACTTGCCAGGAAAGTATTTTACTGCTAAGGCTACATGTCAGGCTGTCAGCTGATAGAGACAAACTGATGTGCCTGCAGTTATCTGCCCATAGACAGAACCAGTGATGCAGAAAGGGATGCTACAGCATGCTACAAGTTAATTCCCAAATCACTTGAGTTGGGAAAACCATAAAGACACAGAATGTATTTAACACCTGACCAGTAATTGAAATTAAAAATGTTTTTCCACCACTGGAAAACTAGCATTTGTAATACAACTTTCTTTAATTTAAAAATGCTTTTTTTTTTTTGCTGTCTTTGTACCAACTTACCTCATGCATTTTGCTTTAGATTCTCCTGGAGAGGTATTGTTGTGGTTATGTGCTCTGGTCGATGGGAGGGAACAAACCACTTTGCTTTGACCTGTGTATTTAGATAGGACTAATTCTTTGTTCTGGGAAAAGAAAGGCCTGGCTATAACTGTACAATAATGATTCTAGTAAGGGTTTGGGATCCAAAACTCCTAAGGCTACTTTCACACTGGCGGCAACAGGGTCTGACAGTCTGTTCTGGCTGGGGAACAGCCTGCCAGATCCATGCTAACGCTAGCCAACTGTGCCTCCGGAAGTCCGCTCCAGTCCCATTCACTATAATGAGGGGGCAGCATGCTGATTTTTTTCCAGCCGACTCTCTGCATGCTCGCCATGATGCGACCGGACCTCCGGCCCGCCCCCATTATAGTGATTGGGGCCGGAGTGGACTTCCGGCCTCACGGTCGGCTAGCGTTAGCATGGATCCAGCAGGCTGTTCTCCCACCAGAACAGCCTGCTGGACCTTGCTGCCGCCAGTGTGAAAGTAGCCTAACAAATATGCTTATGCTGCCTTATTCCTCTAAGCAATTTATACAAAGTACATTACTCAGCAGAAATAAAAAATATGGAAATCTAATCACAGCACCATGTAGGACACATTTGGTTGAAAAATCTGCAACAGGCTTTGAACATCAGATTGCATTTGATAAATTTGTTAAATATGTCTCTGAAGAGCAATATAAAGTAGTGTACAAAGAGTGTTTCAGAGGCATAACTAAAAGCTCCTGGGCCACAATGCAAAATCTGTAATGGGGCTGCCCAACTACCATGTGCCATTTATACTTGGAACTTGCTATGTGGTAGAGGGGACTTTTGTCCTTCCCAAGCTCCAGGAGCTGTATGTGACTGTTACCTTTGCCCTCCCTAAAGCTATACCTCTGTATACAGTCGCATCTCCAATCTACTGAAAGATGGATTTGTTTTTTTCTGTGCTGCCTTTTACTTGTTTTCAAAGGCTTAATGTATTATTTATTTGTTATTTCTGTATCTACAGCAAGAGAATGTATGTGGACGGATGCTGGTTATATACAAGGCTCCACATTGGTGATTAAATGGTCAATGTTTTCCTGAGGCAGACACTGTTTTCTGCATTGAGAAGAAGCCAAGTTGTGGCTTAATATATCTGCAGCGATAAAGCAGAAGTTATGAAGCATTACCAATGAGAGCTATGTGGGTTTTCTATTGCTGTGAATTTTCCAAGGTACTCTGAAAGCTAGCATGTAAAGCCACAAAAACGAGAGTCTGAGTGATGACACCAACCTATGTTTAACATGCTGTTTAATAGCCAAAGCTTTCCTTCTGGGATAATTCTTGTTCAGGTGTTAAAAAGGAGATTGCTCTTCAATTTAAAGCATATATGTTGTGGTTTGCACCATGTTTCTAAGAACTATGCAGTCAAAACCACATGCGGTTTACCCTGAATTGCCACCATTTTTCATTGCAGTTTTTGCCCACAGCATGTACAAGTGAAGCTGATGGTTTATATGTGCTTCACTAGTGCTTGCTGCATGACCAAAAACTGTATTGCTAAACTAAATGTCGTTTTTACCACTCAGTAAAAACCGCTACATGTCCGGGAACCAAGAATTACTGTGCTCTATTCAAGAACACCTCTTTAGGCATCTTCGTGCTTGCTTGTGCAGGCAAGACTGGCGTAGAGAAAAAAAAATTGAAAAGCATCAGCATTAACCGATGTGTACATCTGGATTTTAATTATTGAAGAAATAAAGATTACATGATTTTATTACTACCGATGGCTAATGGAGAGTAAAATATTTACAAAAAAAAAGAAAAAGAGAGAATAGATCGCACATCCACAAGCTTAGCTTTGATCTATAACTGCTTCTCAGCAAAATTAACATGGCTTCTTAGCACAATATTTTGTGTACAAACCCCCTATACTGTATGATATATAAGAGGCATTAGTGTACATTTTGATCAAAAGGCATAAGCCCACTCACCGCGCCAAGGTTGCCTCTTGGAGTGGGACCTACTCTAAATTAGGCGCAGCACTGCACGGCAACAGTGCAGGATCAGCACTCCTCTCATTCAGCACAGGTGTTTTTAATCAACAGGAGCATATGAGTGTTAATGGCCCTGCTAGCTTTCAGTTGGAGTTCCTGTTGTGTTAGACAACTGTTCAGATGGTGCGGTACGCATGGTGGCCTTTTTGTCACATGGTGCGGTGCTGTGCGGCAGCCATTGTTGCTGTGTGGCTGTTCTGGTGGGTAGTTGGGGCCCAGTGCTAGGGTGGTATTGCCAGGCAGCAGGGGTGCTGTTTGGCTGCTGGGTCCCGCCGCCTGCTGTTGCGGTGCTTGGCGCTGGTGCCGCGCCGAGTCTGGAGGTCACTGTTCAGTGCTGCGCCAAATTTAAAGTAGGTCCCACTCCAAGAGGCAACCTTGGCGCGGTGAGTGGGCTTATGCCTTTTGATCAAAATGTACACTAATGCCTCTTATATATTATGCAGTATAGGGGGTTTGTACACTAAATATTGTGCTGAGAAGTCATGTTTATTTTGCTGAGAAGCAGTTATAGATCAAAGCTAAGCTTTTGAATGTGCGATCTATTTTCTTTATTTCTTCTTTTTGTATCAAGTAAAATATTTAATTAAATAGTTGTTATACATGGTTAATAAATGTATTTTGCTTAGAAATATTAACGCCTTCATTTGGAAATGTATCAATGACTACTTCTGTATGTCCATATTAGTTCTGAAGGTATATAAACAGGTAAAGCATCTCCATAAACTTATTTTGAATATTAAGGGTAGGAGATCTTGGAGTTAAAGTGGCTCTGTCATCAGAATCATCCCTATGAAACCATATATAAATGAGAAGTTTGAGCACCAGGAGGCGGGGATGAATCATTTAAGCACTGCCTTGTAACACCCCATGCCCCTTGATTAACAGGGCTAGACATGATGAGGGCAAAGCTTTGTCCAAGAGCTGTGTGCAAGCAATATCATATACACTATGTACGATAGCTTTACCACACTGAGATCTGCTCAGAAAGCTAATACACATATTTGTGCTTTTTTTATAAGCACAATATATGATTATAACGACACCAGTAACATGTGTTAGATTATAGGCATAGAAAATCATGTATCTCTATGTGGTAATGCTATAGCTTGATGGTAAGTTGTCTGCGATGCATGTAGAAATCCTAAGTTTAAATCCCATGAGAGTTTGATGTTAACTTTTTTTCTGTTATTTTGTTTTTCTCTCTCATTGAACCCATAATAAAAAGGCTATACTATAATAAATAATATATAATAATATAATAACAATAAGAGGCCTTACTATATTGATCAAAGTAGTTTTTTTTTCTTAGAAAACTAAAACCTATTGCTGGTTTATTCACAGGCACAATATATGATTATAAAGAAACCAGCAATATGAAGTAGCTTTTTAAGCCTAAAAACTAGGCTTGGGCGAATTGAGCTTTGGATCATAGATCCGAGATCGATTATTTCAAAAACTTTGTTTGAAATGCTGTTTCTGTACAGCATTAAAATGTATTGACTCCGTCCTCACCCAAAGTTACGCTAGACTTCTGTAAATAACTCGGTATTCCTATCTGCTTATTTAAAAACATTTTAAAATAGGAATCTGAAGTGGGCTTTAGTACCGAGGTATCAGCCAGTACCAAACCCGACACCTTTTATTTATTTGTCCCAACTTCTAAATTAATAAAAAATATATTAGCTATATCTTTCTCTAGACAGTGGGGAAGGAAATGGGGGATGGGCTGGGGCATTGCATACCATAGTACTATTTATTAGTGGAATGGCTGGGGTTGTGTGTGAAGAACTATTTTCTATGCAGGTGAGGAATACAGGAGAAGAGTTAACAAGTGCTGACTGCAACACTGGGAGAATTAGGTGCTGAATTGTCACATGTGCAGAGCTACTGCCCACCCACAGACAGGAGACCAGAGCTGAAGTATTACTCTGATTATTAGTGTTTTTTAATTTGTGGGAGTTACTGTAATCCTTTCAATGACCTGGCTGATTTTTCACTTTTCACAGAATACTGAGAAAGATGGGTGACAAATATGTAAGAGCAGTAATTTTGATCTTTTTGGCTGCTAGCCAAGCCTGTGAGAGTGATGGTAAATCTATCTTAATGGTTGTCACTTTTTTTCTCAGAAACAGATAAATCTAAGAAACATCAAGAGAACAGAGCTGGAGCCTGCAATATACATGCTTGAAATTCCTATTAATTAATTTAGAGGAATTTTGGAATATAGAAAAACATGTCATCTTTCTCTCAAAAACAGCCCCCACTCTGTCCACTAGCTGTTTGTGATATTGCAGCTTGCCCTGTTCAGTTCAGTGGAGATGGGCTAAAATACCAGATAGCCGCATTGGGGCTCCTTTGAGTGCCATGCCCTCCTCAAAGCTTACCCTAGGCCAGTGACATCACGCTCAACGATCATGAGGCCTAGGCGCATCTCAATCCCATTCAAGTTGCAATGCAAGCGCATACACTATACAATGTACGGCGCTGTGCTTGGTTAGCTGCGAGAAGGCTGCGACGCTCACAGGAATGTTGGTACCTTCTTAAACAGCTGATTAGCAGGGGTCCCAGGTGTTGGACCCTCGCTGATCACATACCAATGACCTATCCAGAGGACAGGTCATCAGTTATAAAAAAGTTTTAAAAAAAACTTTAAATGCATATAATTTCGGTACTCAAAATCAGGTAAACATTATGATAGTAAATCAGTTGTACAGTATTTCAGTATATTGATCTATTTTGTACATAATGAAAAAAATAGATTTCATGCTATGAAAGAACAATCATGCAAAATAAAGTTAGAATTTTAGGCAATTGTAGCCTCCATTTACCCTGAATGTCAGACGCTTTGCCTTATATATGATATACAACTGATGTTCACTGACGTATTACATATTTTACTCATTACATATTTTACTCTATCGTTAAAGATCAGTGAGTCAGGTATTTATTGTCTACAATGGCGGCAGTACTTAAAGTAGTAATTATGAATTATCTTTACGAAAATTGTGCGGCTGTGAAACACAAATCAACCTTTCAGCCGGCATATTTGCAATATTGTAATACCAGTTGAATTGCACTTTTTTATGCAAATAATAATGATATTTTCATGGACATTCCATAAGCTAAGCCATTATAAGGTTTTTCAGCAGTTGTGCTGGGAAATTAAAGTGTTCTAATGGCAATCAAGCATACTGTGTTACTTTAGAAACACACAAAAAAAGAGATAATTGTCATGGACTGCATACAATAACTCTACATTTTAGATATGTTTAGGTGTTGAAATACTTGCACATTTTCATGTAAAATCTGCATGATTTCTCATTTTAGCAATATTTAGGTACAAAGTACAGCAGCCAAGCAAATGGCACCCTTTATCAAACAGCTTTTGCTATTTAAAGGCCATTAAAAGAATAATTTTTGGAATTTCTTAAGTTGTTTTTAATGCATAAAAGTGCAGCAATTTTGTTCAATTTGCATTAGAAAAGGCAATGAAGAACATATTTATTTGAACAGAATTGTTGTTTTTATTATCTGAACGATAGTTTTGATACCTGATTTAATAAATACATGAGTAAATGTGACAATATTAAAGGAGTCATCCTGTTTCAGGAGGAAACCAAACAATAAATGCCACCTGCAATAAAGAATAGATCATTTCTTACCTGACAGGCACCAAGCAGCCGGTGCGGTTCTCCCGGTAATGGCTGTATTTCCCCAGCTGCAGCCGAATAAACAGAGCCCTGCCGGGAGAGCCTGGGCGATGGTGCAGGATCTGTTGGGTAAAGTAACTATTCATTACTGCAGGTGGATCCTATGTGTTGTCCTATTTCCTTCTGAAACTGGGCAGCTCCTTAAATATAAAGGCCTGATGCATATGAAAATATTTTACATGATATGGAAAAATCTAGTTGACATAACTAGAGAAACAAATATATAAATTAGTCATGGATAATATTACTTAGCCCATAATGTGAAAGGACTAGGGTTTCAAGCACATTCATGCACATCAGAGCACAGCTGGCTCCTGTACATTTACATTCTTGGTTTTTGGTATATTAGTTCATGAATTACAACATTTTCAGCCCTAATATATGTATTGAAGACTCAACAGATGTGTATGTTCTCTATGTCATGGTTTCTTATCTTTTTTCTACTGTGACCTCACCTGCCAGAACAACCTCAAGGCTATACAACATAAAGGGATTGGCCACTTTCTGAACAATGTGTATGTGAGATATAGGGCATTTACCAATATAGCCTTATTGATATTATATAGTATGCCATTTGCTTTAATTCATAAGCCATGTCCCCTTGGGGAAATATTCTGTGCTGTCAGCATACAGTTCCTGTTCATAAGATGGTCACTGATGGAGAGTCATGTGACCAGACAACACTTAGCTTCCTCCATTCAAACACACCGTACCTGGACTAATCTTCCAATAGTGCTAGTGCAGATGGGCGATGTAGTGCATTTTAGTGATTTGCCTGGTCAAATTACCCTCTATTGGCAGACATTTTATGGACAGGACCTCCATGTGGACAGCAGAAAAGACTTGCCAACAAGGGGGGCATACTTTATGAAATATAGAAAATGTCACAGAATATCAATCAACTCTATATTGATAAGTGACACAGTCATCTTACAAACACATTCATCAACAGAAACCAGAAAGTGGCCAGCCCCTTTAAGTTTTTTATTTCATTCTTAATAAGTGGGTGGTCTATGTGCTGAAACCGCTGACAATTGCTAAAACAAAGAGTTAGAAGTGCTCAGACAGTGTTGTGTCTCCTCATTACTGAAGTTAGGCTTAAAAGAGCATCTATGAGCTTGTCTCCAGTGCATCTTCAGTAGTGAGGACACACAGTTCTCTGAGTGCTTCTAACTCTTCAATTTAGCAATCAGCAGGGGTCTCAGTACCATCAAAATGTTTCATATGTCACTATTACATATCAAATATTTTATAGTTACATGTAAATGATATGTTTAGTTAATGAGTTTTCCTATGAAAAACATTTAACATGTATCCACAAGAATGTATGATCATCGAAAGTCCCACCCCACTCCTAATCCAAGATGACTAGAATGGGAGCTGCTAGCCATTCCATAGGACTACAGTTAGGAAGAGTTTAAATGGAGCTATGGTTGCATGTGTATGCTTCACTCATTTTTATGTGGTCAACAGAAATAGCTGATCACTGTCCCCAGTTATTTTTGGGTATTCCCATAGACACGGAATAGAGTGATACTGTGCCTGCATAAATAATTAATGATTGGGTAAGCACTACCTGGTTGGAAATTTCCCAATTCCTTTCATTGGGGGTGCATTCAGACGTTGATCTAGGCCTTCGGATCCTTGTAGTTTTCACTGCAACTGGAGTGCCGCAGTCCTTGCACAGAATTTTTGACTGTGCATGCACGGCCATTGCTCCAATCAAACTGCAACTTACTGTAATAAGGAAGAACAGGGGGGCTTTTTACCCCTAATCTAGTGATCTAAGGGGTTCCAGTGATAACACATTTATCAACTATCTTGTGGAAAAGTGACAAATGTTTTTTGTGGGAAAAAACTTTAATCTATTTGTATAGTTAGTGAAGCCATTAATAAGGCCCTAAAGGTTATATGAATCCAGGCAACAACATTAGTTAGTAATGGAAATATCACAGCAAGAAATCATATTTCAGGCTTCATTAGTTGATATGTGGGACATATGGCTCCATAAGAGAAAATGTTTGAGTCATTATTACAACTAAGATGTGTGTAGAATCGTTTTATAATAAAGACCTGGTTCTGCTCATCCCAATATCAAATGTTGCAACTAATGATAATAATAATTTTAAAAAGTATAATTAGTGATAGGTAAAAATGACATTGTCAGTAATGGTAGTCAATGGAAGCGTAGTGAACAAGGTCAGTGGAAACTGTCTTATAGATTACATTTTCAAGGTCTTTGTGATGATTGAATGGGAATAGAACATTACAGATGTGACTCCGAAACAGTCATACAGTCTTCTGACATCATCTGCTTCTCTTTGATATTGTCTCATTATTTATGCAAGCACCCCTGATGCTTTGCCAGCTGCTGGAATTGCATTGATAGTTTTGATTTGTTGTTTTAGTTCTTTGTTAGTATTCATAATTACTATCATCTTGCTTTCATGTATTTCATGTCACACTGTTCCTGAACTACCTTGAACCTATGGTGCTTTAACTAAAGTCATTGTTACTTGTAATTACTTGCACAATGTTGTATCTTGCACTCAATCCATCTCCGGGCTTCATCCATACAAAGCATGTTTATGTATACTTCCTTTCAAGCAGAAGATTTTTACGTTGGCGATTATTTCGAAGTTTCATAATACCCACATTTGCAGGGATAAAGGGTTAAAAAAGTTGCTAAAATTGTAAGTCTGACTCATTCAGTCATGTGACTAAACAAACCTAGCTTAAAGCAGTTTTCTGGGACCTAAGGATTGATGATCTTGAGGATGTAGCAGGGTTAACACACAAACTCTTAACTCGAATTTCTTAACTCATCGCGTTATCTTGAAACAAAAGCCATTGAAAAGCAATTGTTTGCTTAACGCATTTAGTTTAGATACCACATCTAATAAAGCATGTGTGTTAACTTTACTACATCGGTATCCTTAGGATAGGTCATCAATATCAGATCAGCATGGGTCTGACTCATGGCTCCCCACAGGTCAGACATTTGCAGGAGCTCTGGAGCAGTACTAGACATCAGAAATATTGCCTGGGTTCAGTGCTGGAGCTGCTACAAACAGTTGATCAGCTGGGGTTGCCAATAGTTGGACCCCCATTGATCTAATATTTATAACCTATCACAAGGTGATTATCGACATGAAGCTATAAAGAAGACAGTGATTCAAGTCTCTGGCACTTAGAGGGTTATTTGTGACTCTAATGATAGTCCTCTATTCTTGCTAAGTTCATGAAAAACATCCTTTAGAAAGGACTTTGTAGGCAGATTATTGTATACTTTTTTTAACATGGCTGATACATGATTGCACATAATGCTAAACCCCTAACTGGAGTGAAATTATAGTGCCGTGTTTGAAACCTTTCCATTAATTGGCGCCACTTTACTTGAAGCTTTTATTGGCCTTGGCCTCTTTGTTCCCTTTTATACTAACATATTTATTTGTGTAAATTGTTCTCTACGATTAGTAAGCAAATACATTAGGACACATTTATAAAGTCTGTCATAGACCTTTTTTTTTTGTTGTTGGAGCAAATAAATTGTTGACAACTTTGAAATGACACAAGCTTATCCGTTATACAGCATCTGTCATTTTTTTCATCCGTTCTTCATGTCTCCATGTCTAGTGTTCTAGGGGAATAAAGTTTCTATTATTATTATTTTACTCATATAGCGATGACATAGTCCACAGCACTTTACAGACATTATCATCACTTGCTGTCCCCAATGACCACCAAGTTGTCATAGGGAGTCTTATAGGCAAAGATCTTGCAAAAAGGGGAAGTATGATGTATCTACTATTAGGAGAACATTTACTATACAATTAGCAAGATATATTGCGTTTTTCACGCGTTGAAATTTCCTAGCACAGAACTTTAATTAAATTGTATGTGCAATTCCAATTTGGCCAATAGATTGCAGTAAGGTGCACAAAATGAAATGAACTATGTTAAACAGTATTATTCCTCGGCTGTGCTCCCCAAGAAAGCACAATGCTGTAACGGCATAACGCTTGCTTTGCTGAAGCGTGGGTCTGTGCTCTTCTGCTGGGAAGAGTGAGGTGTGCTCCATTCATCGGGGAAGGGGGCTAGGTAAATATTGCAGTTTTTTATTTTATTTACAGTACAGGGGCATAACTACTGTGTGGGGGCACACAGAGGACAAATTTACTGTGTAGGGGCACAAAGGGAGCATTATACCATATGGTGGCATAAAGGGACAAAACTACTGGGAGGGGGCTTTAAGGAGAATTCTATCACATGGGGGCATAAATTAGGGCAAAACTACTGTGTGGAGGCACTAAGGAGGCACCACGAAATGAAGAAAGTGGCAGGTCAAGCATGTGCACTGCGACACCATTTATCTCTATGGGAGTTCTGGAAATAGTCAAATACAGCATTTGGCTATTTCCAGAATTTCCGTAGAAATGAACGGAGTGGCAGTGTGCATGGCAATGGTCATTTTGGTAGAACCTGTTGGTTTCTAGTGATTGGCGGAGGTCCCTCTAATACAATATGTATCCCTTCTTCTGTGGATAGGAGATAACTTGCTACAACTGCAATACCTCCCAAATAGAGGACAAATCACATTTTCTACATTAAAATAATGCTGCGCAACCTCTACCAGGTCAGCCTAGTCATACATTGTAGATGAAAACTTGGTTCCCATCACTGAGTGGTCTGCCAGTAGTATGGCACTTGACCCCTGGTGCTACGACTGCCGTAGTCATGTGCTGGCCATTTGTAAACAAAGAACGGGGTAGCCATTAGTGCTAGCACTAGATTGCCATGGGATTTGTGAGTTGATTGGTGTTTTCTGTTTCATAACACTTGCTGCAGTTTTTAATTCTGGTAACCCCTATAAATTTCATAAGATTCTACAGCATTTAGTGCAGAGATGTGCCCCACTTACAATAACTTTGTGCCAATTTTGACTGATGAACCTGTAACTGTTAACAGTAAAAGGTGCTGTCTTCATATAAGTGAGTCTCAAATGCAGTACCCCAGTTTAGGAGGCAGAATGTAGATATCTGGCCAATGCAGCTTCCACCAGTGGTACCAACTGATCCAATTAAAATGGCCAACGGCATGCAGTACTCTTCTAGGACAATATTGGATACCTACAGTTAAAACTGCAGAACTTCAAAAATCCACTCAGTTAACTCCAAATACAGCTGTAGAAAAGACATTCACCAGATTTACTGCCATAAAAGCTTTAAACAAACTGAAACAACCAACATGCAAATCAGACCATCCAGACATATATAAGGTTTTCCATTAATGGGAGAGGGTAGTTAGGAAAGAAAGGTAGCAATTAGTAACTCATCTATCAATCCTCATCAGTCAATGCTGTCAGACTTGATTTACTTTCATGTACAGAGGTCTTGTTAGGAATCATTATCTACAATTAGTAATTGCTTTCATCCAATTGTGTGCAAGCTCCAGAGTCCGTGATTCATCTTCGCATAATGTCCAAGTAATAATGAGCAAAATCCGCTCAGACACATTCCATCTATATCAGACCAGGTGCTATGTGGAGACAGCTTTGACACTTAAGACGTCTCCTCTGAATTCCTTATGTACATGTTCACTTCTGTGTAAGATATGAGGCACCTTGCGTCCATAAATGGATATGTCCATAAATAGAGTGTTTGCCCATATCTACGTATTATAAGGCATGCATCATAGTATAGAACTAGTGCATGTAAGCCAGGAAAGCCGCAAAGGTAGATGTTTACTTCTTCAGGAAGTTGTGCCAAGTTACAGTAAGCTGCCCACACATATTAGATCAGTGCAGGTAAATCCCCCTGATTTAGTTGGAAAATGGAAACAACTTCGGGCTGTATTACACCAGCAGATTATCTGACAGATCTTCTGACCAATCATTGGTCAGATGGCCTATTACACACAGACCTTTTGTCATATACACCAACTATTGGTCTGATTAAGATATTGGTCAGATTATCTGTTGGCGTAATATAGCCTGACAACAGATATTGGAAAACAGATATTGGAAAAAAAAAATTGGGCATATTGGATTTAAATCCACTGTAGTGCTAGAAGGAAGCTGCTATATGAACTGTCCATTTCAGAGATGTCTCCCTCGGTACTTACGATTTACTTTTTTTTACCCATGCAGAACTCAATTACATATGGAAAACACCTTTAATAGCCTAATCCACACTTTGATTTACTGGTGCTTATTGTTTGGGCTGTTAATGTCTTTTTTTAGAGCAAATACATTTCACTTGCTGTCTGCCTCAAGAACATGGCAAAGGACAGCCCTATTTCTCGTGAGTACAATTTTTAATGTGGACAGATCATGAGCTGCTCAGTCAAGAAACCCATAAAGTTGGTAGAAACTTAAGGGATGAGGAGTGAAAAGATTCCCAAGCTGTAAAATGAAGCCATCATATTCTACACCTTCAGGTGATCCTACCTATAGTTGAATGGGAAAAAGCTTTCATAAAACAGTATTCTTAAATTAAATGTCTCACAGGCAAAGACTTCTGTGAATAAAAGAGCCAAAAAGACATCTCGCGAATCTGTACGACATTACCCCTGGACACACTAAACAAATTGATATTCTATAAACAATTCAGCATGAAATTTCATTCCTCTGTAGGGAGATATTAAACATGTTTTAATATGCCTTTAGAATATTTTTAAATGAGTTAAAATTAAGATAAACTGCAGCTGACCCAAGGCATAATAAATGCCATTAAAACTCTCGCCCAGCAGGGCCATCTGTTGCTTTGGAGGCCAGCTATTCATTAACCTTATTAGTGCCTGCCCCTACAGCCTTGAATTGACATTTCCCTGGCTAATAAGACCTGTTCTCTAACATATAACAAAAATGATTAAAGCATTTCTATAAATTGTCAATGACTGCAATAGTAAGGAACGGCAGCTGCCAGTAAATGCAGATTACATTTTATTTACTGAGTGTCTGCGTTCTTATTAGTCTACATCTCGACAACCAGCATCCTAATTTGCATGTCCTTGGAGTGTTTATAATGTTATTCTGCTGTTACTAATCACGGCACTTAATGAGGATAATGTAGAAATCTCAGGAATCTGATTGTTTCTTAAAGTCATTTTGCTTAATAATAGTGTATGCTAAGACAAAAAGAATCTCTATAATTAAGAAAGACAGAAGACGTCTACAGGGCTGAGTGTATAGTATATTATACCGAGAACAGTAAACATCACTAATCCAGCATTACACCTAGAGGCTCTGCTCTCTCCGCAACTGCCTAGCCCTCTGCACTTTACAGGGCCAGGCAGTGAAAATGTCATCACACCTGACCCTATCAAACAAAGTGGAAGGGGCGCAGCAGTTGCAGAGAGAGCTGAGCCTCTAGATGTAACGGCAATGCCCCCGTTGCTCCTAGAGGCTCATTTACAAATATTAAAACATCATTTTTCTCAGCAATGCGGCAGATGCCCTTAACCAGGACCTGATACACATCAGAATATGAAATGTTCTGTCAATAACATGCTTGCATTTTAATGCCTGGGCACTTCTGGTGTTTATTTGGGGGGATTTTGTCCTTTTGGTCAGAGTAAGTAGGGGATTGCACGGTGAAGTCTTAAATGGTCATTGTTGTTTCAACAACACACTTTGCATAAATCAATAGCACAGATGAATATGAGAAACTTTGTGATATCTATCATATCCTAGGACTTTTCATATATTTTTTATGATTTTTTTCCCCTCCCCAATGACAGCAATAGTAAATGATGTCTGAGTGACACTGACATACATTGATATTGGTAAACACACATTTGACAGCGTTAACATACAATGTAGTTAAAAAGACACCGCACCAGCATATCTCATGCTTTTTCACGTTCCAAAGCTTCCAAAAATTGCAGATGATGTTTAAACACACACATAGTTATGAAATAAAAAAAGTAGCTTAAAGAGAACATTTCACCGCTCCAAAAATGTCTATTTTAATAGCTACTTGCATTCCCCATGTAATAACAATTCTGGAGCATCTATTCTTATGTCTCTATGTTGTGCCGTTCCTTTATTATTTTTACCAGAAGTTATGAATGATTTGCTAGCAGTCTGCAGTAAGGGTACCAAGGGATGGTAACCAGTTGGGGTGTGTACCTGCACAGACTCACTCTATCCAATCAGTGCTGCCATTTCCATACTGTGCAGGTACACACACCCAACTTGTTACCACCCCTCTGTACCCTTACTGCAGACTGCTAGCAATTATTAATAACTTCTAGTAGAATTAATAGAGGAATGGGACAACATACAGACAGAATAATAGATGCTCCAGAATTTTTAGTACGTAGGGAATGCACGAGGCCATTAAAACAGACATGTCAGGAGTGGTAAAGGTCCTCTTTGAGGGAACGTAATGGTTGGCAAGTGGCATGGTGCAGGCTGCAGCAGCAGCCGTACAGAACATGATGGTTGGCAAGTGGCATTAGTGGCATAATGCAGTCCGTAACAGCAGCCGAACAGAACATGATGGTAGGTAGGACAGACAGCTGAGTGGCAAGATTAGGCACTGGCAGCAAGGAGAGGTCTATTGATTGTCTTCAGCCTCCCTGGACTGTGAGAACATTTCTGTATTAATACAGTAATCACATATATTTATACTGCGCATTAAACAAATTTAAACTCCCACAAGAACATTTTTAAATTTCAACCATGTGGAAAGTGAGTACACGGAAAGCGACAACTTGACACAGG
Organism: Bufotes viridis; assembly: GCA_033119425.1. Classification (NCBI taxonomy): domain Eukaryota; kingdom Metazoa; phylum Chordata; class Amphibia; order Anura; family Bufonidae; genus Bufotes; species Bufotes viridis. The sequence goes on along the minus strand of JAKVIS010000894.1, from coordinate 5,042 downwards.
CCCCAGCTTTGCCTAGACATAGGAAAATTGATGATATTCATGCAGTGATCACGTACATGGAACCGATCCTCAAGCATTAGCAGAAAATGGTGGTATTGATGCAGTAATCCACCAAAATTATGCAGCGCCAGAGTATCTTCAAAAATATGTAACGGAGGGAGCAAGAAAATGTAAATATTTCAACCAAGTTAACCGCCCGTCCCCAAAGAATTTTCAAATTTCAACCCTGTGGAAAGTGAGTACATGGCTGTGGCTTGATGCATTGCAGGCTCCAGTTTTGCCTGGACTGTGAGAAAATGTTGCTGCTGATACAGTACAGATCACATAGATCTAAAAAAAAAAAAACATATCAGATTTCAACCGTTTTAACCCCCAAAATGTTTCATTAAAACTGTGTGAAAAGTGAATATATGTAAACAGATAATTGAGAGGCATTAGTTGCATGACGCAGGCTGCAGTAGCAGCCATATAAAACGCAACAATAGGCAGACAGGCGGCAGACAGACAACAACAGTGGCATGATGGGGCACCGCCAGCAATGCGAGATGGGCGAGGTCTATACATCAAAATCAGGAGAGCGAAAATCCTCCTGAATCCAGGCTTGGCTCATTTTGATAAAGGTGATGTTTTGGACACTGGCGGAGGACAACTTGGTCAGTTTGGGTTTCACCACAACCCCGGGGCACTGAAAACCCTCTCCGAACTGACACTTAACACTGGAGGCAGGGCAAGAAAGAAGATAGAGAGCATGCTGTGCCAGTTCGGGCCTCTGTTCCTGTCTGCCTGCCCAGAAATCCAAGGGGCCAGGATACTAGGGATGCCACAGAGACTGGCTATAGTTTAGGCAGGCCTGAACCTGGACATTGAGGCAGGAGTTGTCAGCTTGCTTACTGGCTTTGGCTGGGCGTGGCACAGGGAAAACTGTTCCATCATGTTGAGGAGACTGAAATGGCTGCTGCCGCTGCTACTGCTGCTGTGGCTTCTGCTGCTAGTGGGAGTGGGAGGAGAGTAACTCTACGGGCGATGGAGGGCGGCCTCCCTTATAGATACATTGGAGGCAGGCGTCTCTTCAACGTAAGCTGTGGCAAGCTTTCTACACAGTGTTACCTGGTAGTAACATAATTTACCCTCCCATTTTGGCCAGAGGAAAACATTCCCCCATTTTGCCTTGGTAGTGAGGGTCTGAAAGCATGGCTATCCAGTAATCATTAGAATGCTTGATGTGAACAATACGCCTGTCACTGCATAAGCAAGCAAGCATACAAGTGGCCATTCTGGCCAGCATGCCCGAGGAGCCGCTTCTTTCTGGCTCTGCCCTCCACTGAGAGATTGAATGTCCAAGTGCCATCATCATCCTCTTGCTCCTCCACCTCCGACTCCTCCTCCTCTTGCAGTGGCAGTCGTCGTCCTCCTCCATGTCAGATTCTCTTTGTGAGACAGAAAGATGCGCAATCTGCTCTTCTTTCACTGTGGTCCCCTGTTTCATGAGCATCAGCGTTTGTTCTAAGATAACTATGAGAGGGATAATGTCGTTCATGCCAACACCTGACAGGCATCTCGGATGAGTTGCCACTGTTTGACCTTGAAGCAACACATGCTCCCTGCTGCTGAGGCTGTCTGGTGCATGACAAAATCATTCACGGCTTTCCACTGCTCGTAGAAATGCTCGAGCTTATGCAATGTCGAATTCGAGTGAGTTGACACGTTGCGGATTAAGAGGTGTAGTGGCAGGCTGTTCTGTTACTGCAGGTCCAGGAGAGTGTTCCTTACCATTTAAAATTGGCTGAAGTGCTTGGACAGTCTCCTGGACTTTGCCAGCAGCTTGCACAAGCCAGTGCTCCTATTTAGAGCGCGCTGCACTACTAGGTTGATGACATGTGCCATGCAGGGAGCATCTGTTATTTTGCCCAGGTTCAGGGTAGCTACAAGGTTGCGCCCATTGTTGCTGACCACCTTGCCCAGTTGGAGTTGCCAAAATGTACTTGAGCAACTGCTCTGCAGTGTGACTACCCTTTCCCAGGCTGATCAGCTCCAACATGGAGTGGCAACACTTGAAACATTTGATAGGAAGAATAGGTAGTGTGAGTGATGCAGTGCCCTGCAGTGAGTGATGCAATGCCCTGTGTGAGTGATGCAGTGCCCAGCGTGCTCTAAATAAGAGCCAGTGCTCTTATTTAGAGCGCGCTGCACTACTAGGTTGATGACGTGTGCCATGCAGGGAGCATCTTTTATTTTGCCCAGGTTTAGGGCAGCTACAAGGTTGCGCCCATTGTTGCTGACCACCTTGCCCATTTGGAGTTGCCAAAATGACAGCGGGATATTTGCTACTTGATGTACTTGAGCAACTGCTCGCCAGTGTGACTACCCTTTCCCAGGCTGATCAGCTCCAACATGGAGTGGCAACACTTGAAACATATGATAGGAAGAATAGGTAGTGTGAGTGATGCAGTGCCCTGCAGCTGTTGGGGACGGGATTGTATCCATGGAGGAGGAGGCAGGTAAGTGCCTAGTGTGGAAGCCAGCCCCATGATATGGTGGGAATGGGTCAAAAGGACCTGGCCATGGTGCTGGGGTGCTGCCTCTCCACTGCCACAAAAAACATTAACCCAGTAGGCTGTGAAAGGCATGTACTGTCCCTGCCCGAAACAGCTCCTCCACTGTGGAGTGCAGCTTGATGCATAGTGAGAATTGCAATGAATGGCCCGCATTCTCTGCCATGTGAGAGTGCAAGGCTCTACTACAATACTAATACAGCGACTGCACCACCAGCAACGTGGCCAGGTGGGGGTTCAGCTTGTAGACAAGCTAATTGCTGAAGGAGAAAAGATTTTTCATGGCAAAACATTCCGTTCCATTGTCTCATGATGGGGCCAAGGAAAAGAAGGAGTCTTAGCAAGAGAAGAAGAAGGTGATGATGATGACAAAGATTCTGTATTGCTTGGGGATGCGGGTTAGCTGCCACAAAGAGGACCAGGAGAGAGAGGATAGACTTGTTCTGATTGGAAATGCTGACCAGTTGTATTTTCTCAAAGGATCCAATGATGCTGCCTCACATGCTGCAGTAGACCTCTGGTACCTATAATTGTGTTTAAACAGCCACAACTTATTTTAATCCTGCCGATCTTGCATACCGCTGTGATTTTGTGTGCCCACCTTGTGGAGAAAAATCGCCACAGGGTAGTTGTTCTCACATAGCTACAGAAAGCCAAGCTGCGCTTAGCTCTGGTATCTTTTGGGCCTAAACCACCCACACTATCAGCTGCATCAGTTCTTTGGGAGGTATGTAGCCTCTGCTTTTTATTGTTGCCGCTACCGCCATTCTCCACTGATGTTGCCTCCTCTTCAGCATCCCAATCCAGCTTCCAGGCCCTGTCCAGCACAGAATCGTCATTCGAGTCCTCACCCTCCTTGCCACTTTTATCAGACTGTGAGATATCATGATGGGCATCTGGGTTCCCCTGCCCTGCTCTGCATTTTCCCCAACTGCCACTGTCACTGTCCCCACTGCCCATGCCGTGGCTACAGGTGCCACTATTACCACCACCTTCAACACAGGTATGCATGGGGTCATCAGCCTCCTCCCCAACCTCCTTCTCAGGGTATGCCAAATGGTGAGAGCTCTCACACAAGTTGTGAACAGGGAGACACTCTTGACTATCTGCCATAGGGTGTGGTGGGGTTTTCTTGCCACTTCTTAGGAAAATGAAAGGGACCCCTCTAAGAAGGGCATTGAAGACTGGAAGGACTTTTAGGTCTGCAAGTAGGTGGAGCAGGAGGAACGCTGTGACCCCTGGCTCCACGGCATGGTGTCTGACTCTGAAGTCACCTCCATGTCTTACTGCTGTTACTGAGAGGAGGAGAGAGCCATCCAATCCACTATCTCATCCTCTTTTTCCTCAACTATAATGTTGCACCTTTCCTGAGCCAGCAGAGACAACTGCGGCCTACTGCTTCTACTATTACTACTACTACTACTTCTGGCCGGATAGATGGTGCTGCTACTGCACACATTGTGGCTCTGAGTCTTTTGTTTCGAACCCTTCCATAGCCCGGACATTTTTGGGCCTCTCAAATGTCTTGGTGTAGTAAACATGTTTATATTCTGCTAATTTGAATGTAATCCACAACCCCAAAAAAATTTGATTAAAAACATGTGAAACAGGGAAATAGATTTGGGTCTAAATTCGTTATCACTCCCAGATACTTGTTTGTACTTTCCTGTCTATTGGTGTAGCAATCACATATATAGGGTTCCAATTTGAATATAATCAGCCCCCAATAAAAAAACACAATGATTGGAAACGTCTTTGTGAATATAAAAATGAAGGGAAACTGATTTAGGCCTAAATTTGTTATCCCTCACAGATACTTTTGTGTACTGGCCTGTGTATTGGTGTTGATCATCACCTATATGCTGGTTTAATTAAATAGAACAAGTCCCAAAAAACATAAAAATTTCACCATGTGGAAATAGAATTCAAGAGAACAGACAATTGAGGCCTGATGCTTAATTTCTCCATAATACATTCAGGTAGATTGCTGCTATACCTTGTGTCTTGTAGTAATCACATATATATGCTGGTCTAATTAAATTTAACAATGCCATAATATAAAAAATGAACTTGCGACCGTGTAGAAACTGAAAATACATAAATGGACTATTGAGTCCAACCCTTAATTTCACCTTAACATACACAGGTAGATCGCAGCCACACTGTGGGTATTGTAATAATCACATATATGTGCTGCTTAATTAAATGGAAAGAACCCCCCCAAAAAAATGAAATTGTGACCATGTGGAAACTGAAAGTATGTAAATAGATAATTGAGGTAGAAAATTAAATTGTGACCGTATGAAAAATGAAAATATGTAAATGGACAATTGAGGCTTGACACTAAATTTCAACTTAACATACACAAGTGAATTGCTGCTAAATGTGGGTATTCCTGCAGTATCCACATATATATATGCTGCATAATTACGTGGAAAGCACCTCCCAAAAAACATTCAAGTTACAAACATAGAAACTGAAAATATACAT
>JAKVIS010000893.1:0-46991 GCA_033119425.1 Bufotes viridis | reverse complement strand
CCACATCACATGCATGCATCACATACACACACACACATCATACACACACACACATATCTATCACGTGAATCCATCATATACACATCACATGCATGCATTGTGGCAAAACCAACCTCGCCACTGGGTGCTGGAGAAGCCCGGTTGCCCACCTGCTGCCCCAGGATTATGGCCCCTCTCATCAGCCCATGCTAAACTTAAACCCCATGGCGATTTGACTGTGTTTGTGGCATCTGAGCGCTGTTCGGATATATTGAGCACTCGGATCCAAGTCATCTGGGGATAGGCTGTGTGGCAAACCTAGCCACTTCCAGAATGTCTTTGTATATATCTTGCTATTACTGTAATGTTATTACCTGTTGTAGCAGAATGGATACTCTGGCTACATTGCTATTCCACTTTGTTAGGCTGTCTGTACGGCTCAGTTGGTATTGTTTACTATGGTAAATGCAGGGCTGTTCTGTGCCTCTTCCCCTCCCCCTTCTTTCTACCCCATTGTATGTAAATGAGGCTGTTGGGGGATTAGAGGTATGTGTGCTATGCCTAGAAAATAAAGTTCAGTTGACTCCCAGGCTATGTGTCGTCTAGTCCTTGGGAAAAAGGGATCATTGTAACGCTACCTGGATTATGGTATGCTGTTCCGGTCTACCAGCGGAGATATTGTGGACTATATCGCCTCTCCGCTACATGCATCATATACAGGAAACTGGCCGATACCTTCGACTGCAGGGAGGAGCACCACTACCGCCGGCAACACCACCTGCCGAGACCATCATAGCAGCACCGGAAGAGAAAGAACATCAGGTACCGAAGCCCACCAGACCACCAGGTGAGGTTCAGACCCATCCCCACATGCCCAGGTTACCATCTATCTGGAGGTTTCTGAGACTGTTATCAGGGACAGTGACATCTACAGTCCGCAGTGCACCTTACGCCGCACCAACGCGTATTCAGGTCACTGCGAGATCGCGCTATAACACCAGACTAGGAGCCCCTATCAGTTATGAGGCTCGGGAGATCATGAACGCCATGCCATCCAGAAACTTTGTGAGGGATGAGGGAGAAAACATCCCATCTTCCATCAGACTCGGAGTATTTTTTTTATCACGGTAACATATCTTGGTGCTGCGTAGTAATGTAGTGGTGGAGCTCCCTGCAGCGTGCTAGTACCATCTTAGCACACTGCTGTTCTTCGGATTGATTTTCTCGGTTTTGACCTCGGCTTGACTAACGGACTACGTTTTTTGACTTGTGCCTGCCCTGACCCCAGCCCGTTACTCGACTATGATTGTTTGCCGCCTGCCCTGATCCCGGCCTGTTTTATTACTATGATTGTTAGCCGCCTGCCCTGACCTTTGCTTGCTCGACTACTCTTCTGCCTGTCGATTTGGTACCTTATTGTAAATGACTGCAGCATGGACAGTCCTCTCTCCTGGCTTCACCTCAGGGCAGATTTCTTGCACACTTTCACCCTCGTATAGGTAACTATTGAGGGCTCCTATCTCCCACACAGCACATGCCCTTAGTGAAAGCTTTGTAGATTCCATAATTTGCATCAGCCACTTTTTCTCTACTCTGCCCGTACCAAATTGTTTCCTGACAGTATAGTAATTTTTGCTTTGGGCAAAAATCAGAACAGTGGACTGTATTTAATATTACTTCCTGAGAGAGGAACCAGGCCTGGACTGGTAATCTCCCCCACAGGACCGATTCCCGGTTGGCCTGTCAGTCAGGGGGCCCACCACCCTGGTCAATTTGAAACTGCACTAATAATGTCAGTACGGCATAATCAGTGCAGTTTTCATGGTCAGAAGGAGTAAAGGACCTGTGGTGACATCATGTTCTCTTGACCACAGGTCCTGCACCCAGTAGTACTGGGGAAGCCTGGATAGCTCACCTGACACTCTCCCTTCCACCTCCAGCAACATTTGTGCTCCTGGGGGTGGGAATGGGGAATGTTGCTGCCAGTAGGTAGGAAGGGAGAAATTCTACTGTCAGTGGAGGAGGGGAAGAAAGAAGGACAATACTGCTGTCAGTAGAGGAGAGATGGGAAGGGGGACAATTCTGCAATCAGTTGGGGAGGGGTGGAAAGAGGGACAATGCTGCATCAGTGGGGGAGGGGTGGAAAGGGGAAAATGTTCTGTTAGTGGGGGAAGGCTGGGGAAGGGGAAAATGTTCTATTAGGGGGGGACAGGTGGGGAAGGGGAAAATGTTCTGTTAGTCGGGGTGGGTGGGAAAAGGAGATTTTTGTGAAACTCACCTGTAAAATCTTTTTCTCGTAGTTCCATTGGGGGACACAGACCATGGGTATAGCCTAGAGGTATTACTAGGAGGGACACTATGCAAATAGAAGAAGCTCCTCCTTGGGCTATACCCCAGGCTCCAGCAGGAGAACTTCAGGCGTTGCCAAAGCAGTAGGAGAAGGAGAACCATAAAAACAATGGAACCAAACGGCCGTAAACCAAGAGGCCCAAACAGGATATATAAATCCTCCCATGCATACGCAAAGGGTGGAGCTGTGTCCCCCAATGGAACTACGAGAAAAAGATTTTACAGGTGAGTTTCACAAAATCTCCTTTCTCGGGCATTCCATTGGGGACACAGGACCATGGGACGTCCTAGAGCAGTCCATGGGGTGGGAGACACTCACGGCACCGCCAGGAGCCACGTCCAACGGTCAAGCGGAACCGCTGCCTGCAACACCTTGCGCCCAGGGACGCGTCAGCGGACGCCAGCAAATGCACTTGATAAAACTTAGTGAAGGTGTGCAGGGACGACCAAGTGGCCGCCTTACACAGCTGGGACGCTGAGGCCCGATTGCGACAGGCCCAGGAGGATCCCACCGCCCTAGTGGAATGGGCAGTAATCCGGACCGGAGGAATCTTACCACGAGCACGGTAAGCCGCCGATATGGCACAACGTATCCAGCGCGTCAGGTGGCCTTGGAGGCCGCCAAACCCCGCCTAGGACCGCCAGGTATCACAAACAAGGAGTCCCGAACGGCGGAAATCAGCCGTGGCCCTGAGATACACTCGAAGAGCCCGACCACGTCCAGGGAATGGAGAGCGCTCCTTGGAGTTAGCCGGAGAAGGACAAAGGAAGGCAAAACCAGATCCTCATTAAGGTGGAAAGGAGACACCACCTTGGGTAGAAAGGACGGAACCGGACGAAGAACCACCTTATCTTGGTGAAAAACCAGGAAAGGTTCTCTGCAGGACAGCGCAGCCAGCTCCGACACCCGCCGAATAGAGGTTATGGCCACTAGGAAAACCACTTTCCAGGAAAGGAAGGAAAGGGCCACGTCCCTAAGGGGCTCGAAGGGGTTCCCTGGAGACCAAGGAGGACCAGGTTAAGGTCCCAAGATGGCAGAGGATGGACGTACGGGGGAACAGAATGTGCCACCCCTGAAGAAAAGTTCGCACCGGACCCAGAAAGGCAAGGGACCTCTGGAAGAAGACAGCCAGAGCCGAGACCTGACTCTTCAACGAACCGAGAGAGACCCTTCTCAAGGCCCGACTGCAGAAAGGCAAGTACCACCGGAATGGAGAACCGTAGGGAGGAACCCCTGATGACTCACAAAAGACAGAAAAGCCTTCCATGTGCGGTAGTAAATCCTGGAGGAAGCCGGCTTCCGTGCCCTAATCATGGTGCGCACCACTGAATCGGAGAAACCCCGCTTCCTCAGGAGGAGGGCTTCAGCAGCCAGGCCGTGTAAACGCAGAGACCGTGAAGTTCCGGTGGAAGAGAGGCCCCTGAGACAGCAGGTCCTCTCTGTCCGGGAGAGCCAGGGCGTCTGCGAGCATGCGCACGGCGTCCGCGAACCAGGAGCGGCGAGGCCAGTCCGGGGCGATGAGAATCGCCGGAATCCCTTCCAGCGCGATCCTCTGGAAGAAGCTTGGGCAATAGAGGGATCGGAGGGAAGACATAGAGAAGGCGGAAGTGTTGCCATGGAGCCACAAGCGCCCACTCCGCACGCCTTCGGGTCCCGTGCCCTCGCCAGGTACACAGGAACCTTGCAGTTCAACCTGGATGCCATCAGATCGACATCCGGACGGCCCCACCTGCGGCAGAGCTCCTGGAAGACTTCCGGGTGCAGCGACCACTGCCGGGATCCACTATGGTCCGACTCAGAAAGTCCGCTGTCCAATTGTCGACACCCGGAATATACACTGCCGACAGCAGCGGAACGTTGGACTCCGCCCACTGAGAATCCGCTCCACCTCCCGCATTATGGCCCTGCTGCGGGTACCACCCTGATGATTGATATAGGCCACGGCCGTGGCATTGTCCGACTGGACCCAGACAGGAACCCGGATAGGATCCGGTCCAATGAGAGAGGGAGAGAAAGATTGCTCGCAGCTCCAGGATATTGATCGAAGGCGAGATTCCTCCGCCGACCAGACCCTTGGAACCGTCTGGTCCTTGAGAACACCGCCCCAGCCCGAAAGGCTGGCATCCGTGGTGACAATTGTCCAGACAACGGGGGAGAAAGGAGCGGCGGACCCCAGATTCGGGGAGACAGCCACCAGGATAGGAGGCCCGAACCCGAGGGGGAGACGGACCCTGGAATCCAGACCCAATGGGGACTTGTCCCAGCGTGAGAGGATCAGCCGCTGAAGTGGGCGAGTATGGAACTGAGCATACGGAATGGCCTCTAAGGAGGCCACCATGAGGCCCAGAGTCCGCATGCACTGCCGGATGGACAGAGTCTGGGAGACCGCAGGAGTCGAACCGCCTCCTGAATCTGTGAGGACTTGGAGTCCGGAAGGAACACCTTGAGAGTGACGTATCCAGAATCATCCCCAGGAAGGCGAGCCTCTGGGATGGGAGAGAGACGACTTTGGTCGGTTGATCAACCAGCCGAACTGTTCCAGAGTCTGGACAGTAATCTGGACGCTGTCCACAGCCTGAGGAAAGGACGGGGCCTTTATCAGAATGTCGTCCAAGTAAGGCAAGAGAGAAATGCCCTTGAACGAAGAAGGGCCATGATAGGTGCCAGGATCTTGGTAAAGACCCGAGGGCGGTAGCCAACCCGAAGGAAGGGCGACAAGTTGATAATGGCGGTCTCCGATAGCAAACCGCAGGTAGCTGCTGATGCCACTCTGCTATAGGGACGTGCAAATAGGCGTCCTGAATGTCCACCGAGGCAAGAAATCTCTGGAAGAAGTGACGTAATGACCGACCGGAGGGACTCCATGCGAAACTTCCTGACCCGCAGAAACTTGTTGAGCAGCTTTAGGTCCAGGATAGGACGCACAGACCCCTCCTTTTTGGGCACTACAAACAGGTTGGAGTAAAACCTGAGCCCTGGTCCTCCAGGGGACGGGGAGATGACCCCGGTCCAGCAGAGAGGAGACCGCCTCAACAGGGCCGGCTCGGGCGGGGTCCCCGGAACCCGAGAGAGGAAAAACGCTCCGGTGGTTTGGACTCGAGTCTATCTTGTAACTCGGACATTATAATCTCTAGAGCCCAGGCGTCCCTGAATGTGAGCTCTCAGGGTCTCAGAAAGGAGAGCAGCGACCCCCACCGTGAGAGGTGGGGGCGCCCCTTCATGCAAGAAGGAGGACGGCCGGGTGGAGGAGAAGCGATCGAAAAGGAACGGTATCGGGAACCAGAAGAACCCGGACGAGCAGGGGTCTGGACCGAGGCTGGGGCAGATGGGTACTCTGACCCCAGTTGCAGCTGAAATAAACTCATCCAGCTGAGCCCCAAACAGACGGGATCCGTCAAGGGAAGGTTTGCAAGGAACGCTTGGAGGAAGCGCCCGCGTCCCAGACCTTCAACCAGATCTCTACGTTGAAGTATAGAGAGGGAAGAGATGCGGGCAAACAAGGCCCAATGTCCATGGAGGCCTCGCAGAGGAATTTGGCAGCCTGAGACATTTGGAGGATAAGGTCCAAAGTGTCAGTGGGTGCATGTTGGTCCCGATCAAATCCTGGAGATGACGTTGCAGCCACATGAGAGGGCCCTAGCCACCCATGCAGATGCAAATGCCGGGCGCAGGGACGTGCCCGCTAGGAAAAATGGACTTTGACAAGGAATCCAAACGCCTATCCACGGTATCTTGTAGGGAGGAGCCGTCCAGGACTGAGGTAGGGCAGTGCTTTTGGCCAGTCTGGCCACGGGCGGATCCACCTTAGGGGAAGCCCACTTTCCGCGCTAGCCGCAGGAAATGGATACAGTACATCCATACGCCTGGCTGAGGTAAACTTTTGGTTAGGCCGATCCCGGGCCTTGGATACGACCGTGGTGAACTCACTATGTACGGGAAACACCGCGGTCTCAGGTTTTAGGCGGAAGAGGGCAAACTCCTGACTGGTGGGAGGAGTAGAGGCCCTCCTGGAGGGTTAAAGGTGTCACGGACCGCCAAAACCAATTCAGAGACCACAGCGGACAGTCTTGGAGGGGGTCCCGCTCCATGATCTCGTCCAAATCTGACAATTCCCCTCTGACATCTGCTCCTGGGGAGAGACCATCAGAAGTGCGCCTCAAGGCGGGAGGGAAGCGGAGGCATCAGGAGGAAGACTGCTGACGCTCGCGGTCTCTTAGCGCCCGGGCGGCCCTGGGAGGGGTCACCTGGGGAGCTAGGTGGGAGCGCCCGGGTTAGCGTGGGCGGCATACGCTCCATAAGGCCATGGCCGCTTTGGCTACTAGGGGCCAAATCGCTGCAGCACTAGTCATGGCGGACGCGCAGGCGAGTACCACCGAGGTCCGCAGGGTAGGTGGGGGAACCAGGCTGGGATATCGCAGTAGGGCGACCTGATCCGGGCCAGGGGCAGGGCATGAGGCACAGACTCCGTGACAGAGAGAGGCAAAAGACACGTCTTACAGGACCCCAGTGGAGCCTGAGAAGACGCCTTGGCAGATTTTGAGGGGGCCTCAGGCTTAGGCATGATTGGCACCTTGCAGAAATAAGTTCTCCTACCAGTTAGAAGCAAAAATCTACGGCAAACTGTTCGCTCAGCAAGCACCGAAGTTCATCCAATGCTGGGAGAGCCGAGCAGACACCACTCTGTAAGCTCAGGAGGAAGCAGAAGAATAGGCTCCGCCCCCTCCGTGACGTCAATGGCGGGAAAAAATAGGCTCCGCCCCTTCGTGGCGTCAATGGCGGAAAAAACGCTCAAAGAAAAGGTGTCCCCTCCTGCCATGGGGACCCCATCTCAGAATGCCCCAGTAATAGTGTCCCCCAAGAGGGAGAACGCAGGGGAGAGAGAGAGGCCGCGGCAGGTGTCAGAGACCTGCCGCTCTGCAGCTGCTGACTGAACGGCCTCTAAAGGGACCCCGATCTATTAATGGCGGCTCGGTCAAATGAGCCGGGCTCGCTCCATAAGGTCCCCGCAGAGGAATCATGTCCCCAAGATGTGCCAAGCCTCTGGGGGAGTCCAGAGGAGAGAACCCCTATTTAAGGTGGAACGGTCGCTTTAAGGCGGCATACCAATAAGGTGGCACCGACTATGGGTGCTGCTCTAGTGCCATGTCCTCTATGCCCCCAGCCCAGACGTGGTCATATTTCACCCAGGCAGCCAGAGGGACAGACGGAGAGAGGGAGAACACAGACTGCAGCCATACTTATCTGTTCCTGCAGTCTTCTCCTCATATGTCCGGACCAGCAGGGAAGCACCTCTTCAGACGTCTGACTCCGCAGTGTGGAGATGCAGTGCTCTGGAATGAGGGTGGCGATAGGTGTCCCAATGGCTGGCGGGATGCGGTGCTACCAGGGAGCCCCGGATCCTCTTTTCTTCTTTGGGGGACGGTGGAGGAGGCCAGGCAGCGTCCATGGACGGCGGCAGTCACTCCACGGGGGACCAGGAAAGCGCAATGCTGACCTGCGTCCCCATCTGTAAGAAAAATAATAAACAGGAGTAGCAGTGTCATCCTCCTTCTACAGACACTAAGCAAAGACTGAAGTTCTCCTGCTGGAGCCTGGGGGTATAGCCCAAGGAGGAGGAGCTTCTTCTATTTGCATAGTGTCCCTCCTAGTAATACCTCTAGGCTATACCCATGGTCTGTGTCCCCCAATGGAATGCCCGAGAAATGTTCTTTTATTTGGGAAAAGTACAATGCTACTGCCAATGGGGAGGTGTGGAAAGAGGGAAACACTGCTGCCAATGAGGGAGGGGTGGGAAGGGGTACAATGTTGCTGCCTTGTGGCATTTGGGGAGGCACTCTGTGCTGCAATGTGCTGCTTGTCTGGCACTGCAGGGGATGCATGTTGGGTTGCACTGGCTGCATGTGAATCCCAGTCCGGTCCTTTATGTGACGTCTGCACAGCAAAAGTGTCAGGACATCCACACGTCTGGACTGGCCGTTACCTTCTGCTCCCTCCCTGGTAACAATAGCGAGACAGCTCATTCAAAATGTCCAGAATAAGAACCTGGTGGTCGACCTGAGCGGTGGTGTCATCTCCTCCACGCAACTACTACACCCACCGGACCTGACCAAGATCCACTCTGCAGGTAAAACCACAGCTTATATCATCCATTATGGAGGGGAAGGACATCTAGCATCACCACTGCCTCTACGTAGTGTTTCTGTAAATCCTGGGATTTGTAGTCCCACTTAATAGTTTAAGTCCTCACCAATTTGAAGATCTCTGCTCCTGTCAGTAAATGGAGTACAATAAGTAACATTAAGTACAATATTTAAGGCGTTCATGTTTATTCAGGGGCCACAAGGGGAAATAATATTAAGTAGAATACTTGGGGGCACCTTGCGTGCAGCAGGTGCAGTAACAGGGGCAGATGGGGAAGCAACAGGCACAGAATTGGGGGTATCAGCAGGATGGGGAGTTTCTGTAGGTTTGGGAAAGGCAGGATGGAGGCTACAAAACTGAGGACCCGTCCTTCATGACTTCACCAGGAGAAAGCTGTAGAAAGTCAGTTCACCCAAGCATGGAAAGTGGAGCACCCTAAGGGCTTGTTCACATGCTGCAGATTTAGTGGAGAAATTTATGTGATTTAAAATCAGTTGTTATGGTGGCAATCACCTGGATTTCTGCAAGCTCCATTCAGAAGAAATCTCTGCAGAAAATCTGCGCTGTGTGAATACACCCCAGGAGAACAGATCACATGGGGGCAGGTATATCCCTGGTCCAGTTTTATCCTATGGCAAGAGGGCAGCAAGGTACGAGTGTTAACCATTGCACCGCCATATTTAGACTTTATCAGGTAATTGTTGCTCTTGGTTTGTACCTTGTGAGGATCATTTCTTTCCTGCCTTAACCCTTTCCTGTACTAACCCAATATGCTGACGATGACTCCTCAAGACGACAATACAAAGACACGCTCCCTGCTCTGGCTGCAATCTATAGGCAGGAAGGAATTCTCTCCTAGACAAGGTAATCGGTGTCTCTATAATGTCCTACCATCATCGCAGACGTCAGGATTTTCCATCCGTCACCATCATGTCCTGTATTTGTAGGGGTTTGTACCAGGCCTGCTGGAGACGTCACACTGGGCCCTCCAGGTTCTGTCCTACAAGGAACTGAAGATACATTATAATAAGAATTACATCCACCCAGTGACCCAAAACTGGTAATAACCCATCTCATTATCTATGTATTGTTCTGAGTGGTAGGTCTCCTGAGCAGGGGTGTAACCATCACAGTCACAGGGGGTGCGACCAGACCAGGAGGGGTAGGGGGCCCGTCCAGATCCCTGGTGCCAGGTTCAAATGTATCCGCCTCCTCAAGTAATGTAGGGGGACATTATCATATAGAGGCACATATGAGGATATTATTATTGGCACAGTGGGGGCCACAAGTACTGTGTGGGGGGACTATTACTGGTTAGAGCTACAAAAGATGCACTGCTACTGTGTGGGGCATAACATAGGGTATTATTACTGTGTAGGGCACAATATGGGGAATTTTTACCATCTAGGGCACTATGGATAATCAGCATTGAGGTGGGAAATGGTACAGAGGACTCTGGAAAGCAATAGACTTAACTATGTCTGTGCGTTACACTCTGCAGACACAAGTGGTGGTTGGAAGAAGTCTTCATGGCAGTCTGGGCCGGATGGAGAAAAAAATGGAAAATTAACGACTCCAATCAGAGACATCACCTGTAAGTCACTGGATATAACTGTACTGTTCTCCTCTCACACATTTATGGCATGTCTTATTGACTTGTCATAAATGTCCAGATCACAATACCCCCTTAGGTACATCGTTTGGCAGTAAAACCGTGTAAAAGCCTCTGTAAGGGGAGGGTGGACCTGCCTGATCCTCTCACCCTGTGACTGTTAGGGCTCATGCACATTTGTGGCCCATAAATAGCGGGTCTGCAATACACGGGCACTGGCTGTGTGAACTATGTGGTGCGGATGGATCCATGATCTGCAACATACGACTGAAGATAGGACTTCATCTATCTTTTGTGGAGCGGAGGCACAGATTCCAATCCGTGCCTCTGCACCCCAAAAAGATAGAACATGTGCTATCTTTGGCTGCATGTTGCAGATCATGGACCCATTCAAGTCAATAAATCCGCATCCGCAAACGGAGTGCACATAGCCGGTGCCCGTGCAAATTGCGTCCGCAGCACAGGAACTGAGCCAGTGGTTAATGAGTCCTCCGCCCATCCTCAGAGCCCCATCTATGGACTGCAGCCGCTAACAGAGAGGACATGGGGCGTTACCTTACAACATGAGGTCCTATTTCTGTCTCTTCTGTCTTATAGGAAAGGTTTCCACCACTTCTACCAGGAAACAGCCCCCAACGTGCTCGGAGTGACCCCCGTCTACTGCATCTCCTCACTGCTCTATGAGAACGTCTCTCACCTCCTGCTAGGAAACCAATAAAGAGAGAAATTCTACTATTTCATACAATCCCATTCTACGACCACAGTCCAGATGTTCTGTAATAAAGATGAATGTAAAATCCATAGACAAGCCTGATTCCGATAATCATTTATTACATGGACGCTGACTTACCTATTACAGTGAAATTTCTGTAATCCGGCATCTAATAATCCAGAAGGTCGGATTATCCGCCACTTGTTTCCAGGTGAGATCTGAAGTGGAACAGGCCTGTGATAAAGAATTTGGTTTAGCAATTGTATGTTATATCTCTTAAATTCAGCCAATAATCTAGAATATTTTATAATCTGGCATCTGTCAGGTTCCCGTTGATGCCGGGTTAAAGCAATTTTCCCGGGATAGTTTCGGATTTCAATGGCTGTCTCGTGGTCCTGCTGTGGTCGGGTCTGGCCAGGCCTGTAAAGGTGGCAGTTTACTGGGCATATTACTGTGAGGGGGCACAGCTGGGCATATTACTGTGTGGAGGCACAGCTGGGCATATTACTGTCAGGAGGCACAACCGGGCATATTATTGTGAGGGGGCAGAGACGAGCCTATTACTGTGAGGGGGCACAGCTGGACATAGTCCTGTGAGGGGTCACAACTGGGCATATCACTGTGAGGGGTCACAACTGGGCATATCACTGTGAGGGGTCACAACTGGGCATATCACTGTGAGGGGTCACAACAGGGCATATCACTGTGAGGTGGCAGAGCCAGGCATATCACTGTGAGGTGGCGCAGCCGGGCATATTACTGTGAGGTGGAGCAGCTGGGCATATTACTGTGAGGTGGCGCAGCTGGGCATATTACTGTGAGGTGGCGCAGCTGGGCATATTACTGTGAGGTGGCGCAGCCGGGCATATTATTGTGAGGTGGCGCAGCCGGGCATATTATTGTGAGGTGGCGTAGCCGGGCATATTACTGTGAGGTGGCGCAGCCGGGCATATTACTGTGAGGTGGCGCAGCCGGGAATATTGTTGTGAGGAGGCACAGCCGGGCATATTACTGTGAGGGGGTACAGCCGGGCATCACTATTGTGAGGGGGCACAGCTGGGCATATTACTGTGAGGGGACAAATCTGGGCATCACTATTGTGAGGGGGCACATATGTGGGTATAACAATTGTGAGAGGGCACAATCCTGGGCATATTACTGTGAGGGGACACATCTGGCATAATTTCGGTGAGGGAGCACATATCTGGGCATCACTACTGTAAGGGAGGATATATCTGGGCATCACTACTGTGAGGGGGCACATATCTGGGTATAAATACTGTGAGGGGGCACATATATGGGCATTATCTGTGAAGGGGCACAATGTAGGCATAACTACTGTGTGGTGGCATAAATGGGGCATAATTACTATGTGGGGGCATTTAGCAGTCTGGGCAGAATTAGTTGTTTAGTTATATCTTCGGCGGAGTGAGAGATGTGGGCTAGTGCGGAAAAATTTGCCGCAGTGCGCTTGGCTTGACTTGCCTAGGCACCTGCGCGCATGTCCGACCACCTGCCTGATTGCCCGCTCATACTCCCGTCCATCTGCCTGCCTGCCCATCCATGTAAAATCCCTCCCTGCCCTCACCGCGTCCTTCCCTGCCCTCACGATGCCCCTACCTGCCCTCACCACGCCCCTCCCTGCCCTCACCACGCCCCTCCCAGCCCTCACCACACCCCCTCCCTGCCCTCACCACACCCCCTCCCAGCCCTCACCACAGCCCCTCCCTGCCCTCACCACGCCCCTCCCTGCCATTTTTTTTACAAAGGAAAATGAAGGAGAAGGACCTCAGTGAGGGAGGAAGACTAATGAATCCTTTGATGCATGTGTCTTTACAGAGGAAGAGGTTCTAAGTCAGCTGTCTAAAATTAATACAAATAAATCACAGGGGCCTGATGGGATACACCCAAAGCTATTAAAAGAGCTTAGAGGTGTACTAGCAAAACCATTAACAGATTTATTTAACCAATCACTGGTAACAGGTGTCGTCCCAGAAGATTGGAAATTAGCAAACTTTGTGTCAATTCACAAGAAAGGTAGTAGAGAGGAATCGGGCAACTATAGGCCAGTAAGCCTGACATCAATAGTGGGGAAATTAATGGAAACCATACTCAAGGAGAGGATTGTGGAACAACTAAAAACCCATGGGTTGATAGATAAAAAACAGCATGGGTTTACTTCAGGGAGATCATGTCAAACTAATCTTTTCAACTTTTTTGATTGGGTGACTAAAATAATAGATGGCGGAGGTGCAGTAGACATTGCTTATCTGGAATTTAGTAAAGCTTTTGATACTGTATCACATAGAAGGCTTATCAACCTCCTGCCCTCACCCTGCCCTCACCACGCCCCTCCCTGCCCTCACAACTTCCCTCCCTGCCCTAACAACTTCCCTCCCTGCCCTAACAACTTCCCTCCCAGCCCTCACCACGCCCCTCCCTGCCCTCACCACGCACCTCCCTGCCCTCACCACGCACCTCCCTGCCCTCACAACTTCCCTTCCTGCCCTCACCACTTCCCTCCCTGCCCTCACAACTTCCCTCCCTGCCCTCACCACGTCCCTCCCTGCCCTCACCACGCCCCTCCCTGCCCTCACCACTTCCCTCCCAGCCCTCACCACTTCCCTCCCTGCCCTCACCACACACCCTCCCTGCCCTCACCACGCCCCTCCCTGCCCTCACCACACTCCCTCCCTGCCCTCACCACACCCCTCCCTGCCCTCACCACGCCCCTCCCTGCCCTCACCACGCCCCTCCCTGCCCTCACCACGCCCCTCCCTGCCCTCACCACGCCCCTCCCTGCCCTCACCACGCCCCTCCCTGCCCTCACCACGCCCCTCCCTGCCCTCACCACTCCCCTCCCTGCCCTCACCACTTCCCTCCCTGCCCTCACCACGCCCCTCCCTGCCCTCACCACGCCCCTCCCTGCCCTCACCACGCCCCTCCCTGCCCTCACCACTTCCCTCCCAGCCCTCACCACTTCCCTCCCTGCCCTCACCACGCCCCTCCCTGCCCTCACCACGCCCCTCCCTGCCCTCACCACGCCCCTCCCTGCCCTCACCACTCCCTCCTGCCCTCACCACGCCCCTCCCTGCCCTCACCACGCCCCTCCCTGCCCTCACCACGCCCTCCCTGCCCTCACCACGCCCCTCCCTGCCCTCACCACGCCCCTCCCTGCCCTCACCACGCCCCTCCCTGCCCTCACCACGCCCCTCCCTGCCCTCACCACGCCCCTCCCTGCCCTCACCACGCCCCTCCCTGCCCTCACCACGCCCCTCCCTGCCCTCACCACGCCCCTCCCTGCCCTCACCACGCCCTCCCTGCCCTCACCACTTCCCCTCCCTGCCCTCACCACGCCCCCTCCCTGCCCTCACCACGCCCCTCCCTGCCCTCACCACGCCCCTCCCTGCCCTCACCACGCCCCTCCCTGCCCTCACCACACCCCTCCCTGCCCTCACCACGCCCCTCCCTGCCCTCACCACGCCCCTCCCTGCCCTCACCACGCCCCTCCCTGTCGATCTCTTCACACGCCCTCACTGCCACATCCCTGAGCCTTCACCATGCCCTCCTGCCTCACCACACCTCCTGCCCTCACCGTCCCACTCCTGCCCTCACCACGCCTCTCCTGCCTGCCACACTCCTCCTGCCCACACACACTTCCCTACCTGCTCATCACACTCCTCCTGCCTCACCATGCCCCCTGCCTGCCTCACCGCACACCCTCCCTGCCTCACCACGTCCCCTCCTGCCTTCACCACGCCTCTCCTGCCCTCCCCTCCGCCTCCTGCCCTCACCACACCCCTCCTGCCCTCACCACCCTCCATGCCTCACCAGTCCGCTGCGCACAGGCATGCACCCGCATGCGACTTCTTGGATCGGCTTCCTGAAGTGAAGTGCGCACGCGCCGTGTGCGTACGAGCCAGCGCTACAGCAGGAGGAGGGGAGGGAGAGGCGGCACGGAGCATTTGAGGCGGCGCTGGCCACATACAGCAATGTCCGCGCCCGGCACCCTGCATCGCTGGACCTCCCTTGGGCTCCTTATATGTGTGATTGACAGGTTAGTTAAACCTGTTTTTTGACAAAATAACGCTACCATTTGTTTAGATGAGCCCATATTAGGCATGCTAATGAGACCCTGAACGTCAGCATATGTTTAGCTGACAGGGCTCAAACCTGGTGACAGATTCCCTTTAAATGAAATATAACCGTTCGACCTGGGTCCTTCTGCTAGTGATATAATATTAGTGTTTAGGTAACTAACCGGGATAATTAGTAAATGGTTCGGCATTAGGGGGTTTGATCCAGCGTTCTAGGACTGATCGCCTTTTCCCAGGGTATGAATTGGCCGTATATGTCCAGGGCTTTCTGCCTTCTTCTGGAAAAGCTCTATGTGTAGGGATGTCATTTCTAACAGGAAGATATCATTAGAAACGTTAGTAATAATATAATAGTAATACATCTATACATTGCCTAGGATCAGACAGCAGTCATATAATAAAGAGTATAATACAAATAATAATGACAGTCATTATAATGTTGAGAGAGGTCGCCGTGACTGGTGGGCTTATACATTATGATAAAATGTATACAAAGAAACTCCTGTAGATGGTTATAGCAGCGGTAGATACGGTTTTGTGGGTTGCAGAGTTCTGTGTATAATGGAGGTATGTGATTGTGTGTGGGATATATGTTGGTGTATGGAGGAGAGGTGTTGGGAATGGATGCAGGTGTGTGGAGGTTATGTAGGTGGCAGAGCTCTGTGTATAATGGAGGTATGTGATTGTGTGTGGGATATATGTTGGTGTATGGAGAGGTGTTGGGAATGGATGCAGGTGTGTGGAGGTTATGTAGGTGGCAGATATCTGTGTATAATGGAGGTATGTGATTGTGTGTGGGATATATGTTGGTGTATGGAGGAGAGGTGTTGGGAATGGATGCAGGTGTGTGGAGGTTATGTAGGTGGCAGAGCTCTGTGTATAATGGAGGTATGTGATTGTGTGTGGGATATATGTTGGTGTATGGAGGAGGTGTTGGGAATGGATGCAGGTGTGTGGAGGTTATGTAGGTGGTAGAGCTCTGTGTATAATGGAGGTATGTGATTGTGTGTGGGATATATGTTGGTGTATGGAGGAGAGGTGTTGGGAATGGATGCAGGTGTGTGGAGGTTATGTAGGTGGCAGAGCTCTGTGTATAATGGAGGTATGTGATTGTGTGTGGGATATATGTTGGTGTATGGAGGAGAGGTGTTGGGAATGGATGCAGGTGTGTGGAGGTTATGTAGGTGGCAGAGCTCTGTGTATAATGGAGGTATGTGATTGTGTGTGGGATATATGTTGGTGTATGGAGAGAGGTGTTGGGAATGGATGCAGGTGTGTGGAGGTTATGTAGGTGGCAGAGCTCTGTGTATAATGGAGGTATGTGATTGTGTGTGGGATATATGTTGGTGTATGGAGGAGGTGTTGGGAATGGATGCAGGTGTGTGGAGGTTATGTAGGTGGCAGAGCTCTGTGTATAATGGAGGTATGTGATTGTGTGTGGGATATATGTTGGTGTATGGAGGAGAGGTGTTGGGAATGGATGCAGGTGTGTGGAGGTTATGTAGGTGGCAGAGCTCTGTGTATAATGGAGGTATGTGATTGTGTGTGGGATATATGTTGGTGTATGGAGGAGAGGTGTTGGGAATGGATGCAGGTGTGTGGAGGTTATGTAGGTGGTAGAGCTCTGTGTATAATGGAGGTATGTGATTGTGTGTGGGATATATGTTGGTGTATGGAGGAGAGGTGTTGGGAATGGATGCAGGTGTGTGGAGGTTATGTAGGTGGCAGAGCTCTGTGTATAATGGAGGTATGTGATTGTGTGTGGGATATATGTTGGTGTATGGAGGAGAGGTGTTGGGAATGGATGCAGGTGTGTGGAGGTTATGTAGGTGGCAGAGCTCTGTGTATAATGGAGGTATGTGATTGTGTGTGGGATATATGTTGGTGTATGGAGGAGAGGTGTTGGGAATGGATGCAGGTGTGTGGAGGTTATGTAGGTGGCAGAGCTCTGTGTATAATGGAGGTATGTGATTGTGTGTGGGATATATGTTGGTGTATGGAGAGGTGTTGGGAATGGATGCAGGTGTGTGGAGGTTATGTAGGTGGCAGAGCTCTGTGTATAATGGAGGTATGTGATTGTGTGTGGGATATATGTTGGTGTATGGAGGAGAGGTGTTGGGAATGGATGCAGGTGTGTGGAGGTTATGTAGGTGGCAGAGCTCTGTGTATAATGGAGGTATGTGATTGTGTGTGGGATATATGTTGGTGTATGGAGGAGAGGTGTTGGGAATGGATGCAGGTGTGTGGAGGTTATGTAGGTGGCAGAGCTCTGTGTATAATGGAGGTATGTGATTGTGTGTGGGATATATGTTGGTGTATGGAGAGGTGTTGGGAATGGATGCAGGTGTGTGGAGGTTATGTAGGTGGTAGAGCTCTGTGTATAATGGAGGTATGTGATTGTGTGTGGGATATATGTTGGTGTATGGAGGAGGTGTTGGGAATGGATGCAGGTGTGTGGAGGTTATGTAGGTGGCAGAGCTCTGTGTATAATGGAGGTATGTGATTGTGTGTGGGATATATGTTGGTGTATGGAGGAGAGGTGTTGGGAATGGATGCAGGTGTGTGGAGGTTATGTAGGTCGCAGAGCTCTGTGTATAATGGAGGTATGTGATTGTGTGTGGGATATATGTTGGTGTATGGAGGAGAGGTGTTGGGAATGGATGCAGGTGTGTGGAGGTTATGTAGGTGGCAGAGCTCTGTGTATAATGGAGGTATGTGATTGTGTGTGGGATATATGTTGGTGTATGGAGGAGAGGTGTTGGGAATGGATGCAGGTGTGTGGCGGTTATGTAGGTGGCAGAGCACTGTGTATAATGGAGGTATGTGTTTGTGTGTGGGATATATGTTGGTGTATGGAGGAGAGGTGTTGGGAATGGATGCAGGTGTGTGGGGGTTATGTAGGTGGCAGAGGGAGCTCTGTGTATAATGGAGGTATGTGATTGTGTGTGGGATATATGTTGGTGTATGGAGGAGGTGTTGGGAATGGATGCAGGTGTGTGGAGGTTATGTAGGTGGCAGAGCTCTGTGTATAATGGAGGTATGTGATTGTGTGTGGGATATATGTTGGTGTATGGAGGAGAGGTGTTGGGAATGGATGCAGGTGTGTGGAGGTTATGTAGGTGGCAGAGCTCTGTGTATAATGGAGGTATGTGATTGTGTGTGGGATATATGTTGGTGTATGGAGGAGAGGTGTTGGGAATGGATGCAGGTGTGTGGAGGTTATGTAGGTGGTAGAGCTCTGTGTATAATGGAGGTATGTGATTGTGTGTGGGATATATGTTGGTGTATGGAGGAGGTGTTGGGAATGGATGCAGGTGTGTGGAGGTTATGTAGGTGGTAGAGCTCTGTGTATAATGGAGGTATGTGATTGTGTGTGGGATATATGTTGGTGTATGGAGGAGGTGTTGGGAATGGATGCAGGTGTGTGGAGGTTATGTAGGTGGTAGAGCTCTGTGTATAATGGAGGTATGTGATTGTGTGTGGGATATATGTTGGTGTATGGAGGAGAGGTGTTGGGAATGGATGCAGGTGTGTGGAGGTTATGTAGGTGGCAGAGCTCTGTGTATAATGGAGGTATGTGATTGTGTGTGGGATATATGTTGGTGTATGGAGGAGAGGTGTTGGGAATGGATGCAGGTGTGTGGAGGTTATGTAGGTGGTAGAGCTCTGTGTATAATGGAGGTATGTGATTGTGTGTGGGATATATGTTGGTGTATGGAGGAAGGTGTTGGGAATGGATGCAGGTGTGTGGAGGTTATGTAGGTGGCAGAGCTCTGTGTATAATGGAGGTATGTGATTGTGTGTGGGATATATGTTGGTGTATGGAGGAGGTGTTGGGAATGGATGCAGGTGTGTGGAGGTTATGTAGGTGGCAGAGCTCTGTGTATAATGGAGGTATGTGATTGTGTGTGGGATATATGTTGGTGTATGGAGGAGAGGTGTTGGGAATGGATGCAGGTGTGTGGAGGTTATGTAGGTGGCAGAGCTCTGTGTATAATGGAGGTATGTGATTGTGTGTGGGATATATGTTGGTGTATGGAGGAGGTGTTGGGAATGGATGCAGGTGTGTGGAGGTTATGTAGGTGGCAGAGCTCTGTGTATAATGGAGGTATGTGATTGTGTGTGGGATATATGTTGGTGTATGGAGGAGAGGTGTTGGGAATGGATGCAGGTGTGTGGAGGTTATGTAGGTGGCAGAGCTCTGTGTATAATGGAGGTATGTGATTGTGTGTGGGATATATGTTGGTGTATGGAGGAGGTGTTGGGAATGGATGCAGGTGTGTGGAGGTTATGTAGGTGGCAGAGCTCTGTGTATAATGGAGGTATGTGATTGTGTGTGGGATATATGTTGGTGTATGGAGGAGAGGTGTTGGGAATGGATGCAGGTGTGTGGAGGTTATGTAGGTGGCAGAGCTCTGTGTATAATGGAGGTATGTGATTGTGTGTGGGATATATGTTGGTGTATGGAGGAGGTGTTGGGAATGGATGCAGGTGTGTGGAGGTTATGTAGGTGGCAGAGCTCTGTGTATAATGGAGGTATGTGATTGTGTGTGGGATATATGTTGGTGTATGGAGGAGAGGTGTTGGGAATGGATGCAGGTGTGTGGAGGTTATGTAGGTGGCAGAGCTCTGTGTATAATGGAGGTATGTGATTGTGTGTGGGATATATGTTGGTGTATGGAGGAGAGGTGTTGGGAATGGATGCAGGTGTGTGGAGGTTATGTAGGTGGCAGAGCTCTGTGTATAATGGAGGTATGTGATTGTGTGTGGGATATATGTTGGTGTATGGAGGAGAGGTGTTGGGAATGGATGCAGGTGTGTGGAGGTTATGTAGGTGGCAGAGCTCTGTGTATAATGGAGGTATGTGATTGTGTGTGGGATACATGATGGTGTATGGAGAGGTGTGGGGAATGGATGCAGGTGTGTGGCGGTTATGTAGGTGGTAGATATCTGTGTATAATGGAGGTATGTGATTGTGTGTGGGATACATGATGGTGTATGGAGAGGTGTGGGGAATGGATGCAGGTGTGTGGGGGTTATGTAGGTGGCAGATATCTGTGTATAATGGAGGTATGTGATTGTGTGTGGGATATATGTTGGTGTATGGAGAGGTGTTGGGAATGGATGCAGGTGTGTGGCGGTTATGTGGGTCGCAGAGTTCTGTGTATAATGGAGGTATGTGATTGTGTGTGGGATATATGTTGGTGTATGGAGGAGAGGTGTTGGGAATGGATGCAGGTGTGTGGAGGTTATGTAGGTGGTAGAGTGAGCTCTGTGTATAATGGAGGTATGTGATTGTGTGTGGGGTATATGTTGGTGTATGGAGGAGAGGTGTTGGGAATGGATGCAGGTATGGGGGGTTATGTAGGTGGTAGAGGGAGCTCTGTGTATAATGGAGGTATGTGATTGTGTGTGCGATATATGTTGGTGTATGGAGAGGTGTTGGGAATGGATGCAGGTGTGTGGCGGTTAAGTGGGTGGCAGAGCACTGTGTATAATGGAGGTATGTGATTGTGTGTGGGATATATGTTGGTGTATAGGGGAGAGGTGTTGGGAATGGATGCAGGTGTGTGGAGGTTTTGTGGGTCGCAGAGTATTTGTGTATAACGGAGGTATGTGATTGTGTGTGGGATATATGTTGGTGTATGGAGGAGAGGTGTTGGGAATGGATGCAGGTATGTGGGGGTTATGTAGGTGGTAGAGGGAGCACTGTGTATAATGGAGGTATTTGATTGTGTGTGGGATATATGTTGGTGTATGGAGAGGTGTTGGGAATGGATGCAGGTGTGTGGAGGTTATGTGGGTCGCAGAGTTCTGTGTATAATGGAGGTATGTGATTGTGTGTGGGATATATGTTGGTGTATGGAGAGGTGTTGGGAATGGATGCAGGTGTGTGGAGGTTATGTGGGTCGCAGAGTTCAGTGTATAAAGGAGGTATGTGATTGTGTGTGGGATATATGTTGGTGTATGGAGGAGAGGTGTTGGAAAGGGATGCAGGTGTGTGGGGGATATGTAGGTGGCAGAGCACTGTGTATAATGGAGGTATGTGATTGTGTGTGGGATATATGTTGGTGTATGGAGAGGTGTTGGGAATGGATGCAGGTGTGTGGAGGTTATGTGGGTCGCAGAGTTTTGTGTATAACGGAGGTATGTGATTGTGTGTGGGATATATGTTGGTGTATGGAGGAGAGGTGTTGGGAATGGATGCAGGTATGTGGGGGATATGTAGCTGGCAGATATCTGTGTATAATGGAGGTATGTGATTGTGTGTGGGATATATGTTGGTGTATGGAGGAGAGGTGTTGGGAATGGATGCAGGTGTGTGGGGGTTATGTAGGTGGTAGAGCTCTGTGTATAATGGAGGTATGTGATTGTGTGTGGGATATATGTTGGTGTATGGAGAGGTGTTGGGAATGGATGCAGGTGTGTGGCGGTTATGTAGGTGGTAGAGCTCTGTGTATAATGGAGGTATGTGATTGTGTGTGGGATATATGTTGGTGTATGGAGAGGTGTTGGGAATGGATGCAGGTGTGTGGCGGTTATGTAGGTGGTAGAGCTCTGTGTATAATGGGGGAATGTGATTGTGTGTGGGATATATGTTGGTGTATGGAGAGGTGTTGGGAATGGATGCAGGTGTGTGGCGGTTATGTAGGTGGTAGAGCTCTGTGTATAATGGGGGAATGTGATTGTGTGTGGGATATATGTTGGTGTATGGAGAGGTGTTGGGAATGGATGCAGGTGTGTGGAGGTTATGTAGGTCGCAGAGCTCTGTGTATAATGGAGGTATGTGATTGTGTGTGGGATATATGTTGGTGTATGGAGAGGTGTTGGGAATGGATGCAGGTGTGTGGCAGTTATGTGGGTCGCAGAGCTCTGGCAACTAAAGTAATAACTGGAATGGGACAACTACAGTACCCTGAAAGATTATCAAAATTAGGGTTATTCACTTTAGAAAAAAGACGACTGAGGGGAGATCTAATAACTAAGTATAAATATATCCGGGGTCAGCACAGAGATCACTCCCATCATCTATTTATCGACTTTGGATGAAACAAGGTACCACTTGGAACCGAACCAGAGTTCGGGAAATTATTTTTTACAGAACAAATTAATTTATAAAGTTATTACACGAAATTTTGAGAAGTAATAACTGGGGCTTATCTGTCAATACATTCTAATACTGTGCGGGGGGCTCGCTCCGTACAGTATTGAAACTGAGTTTTATGAGAATTGACTTTGGATGTTTAATCCAAAGTCGATTTTCTCATCCCTAGCCACAACGATGACACCCCCCAAGAGCCACGTCACTGGGTCATGTGCCAGTCAGGGGATGTGTCACTGCTGCAGCCAGTCATTGATAGCAATGGTACAGATAACCCCTGTCTACTTTTGAAGCCGTAAAGCAGAGAACCAGAAGAAAAGGAGAACACTTCGCAGAGAAGACCATCTTATGCCGAGAGAGCCATTTACAGCGGAGCTTCTCACCTTTAGACATTGTGCTGGGGGCACAATATCCGGTAGTGACAATCCAAGCCATGGTGCAGCCAAACCTTCCCTCCGAAATACCCCGGACACTGGACCAGTGATCAGAAGAAGACGGGAACAGCAGAGCCACAACTGTGGTAAGTAAATATCCACTGATGAAGAAAGGTTTTATGAAACGTGGCCTATCTAGGCAATGTTCCTCAAAACATAAAGACCCCATTGCATTTCTGTTACCCCTTACGACCACGTACCTTCAGACACACACAACCGCTTGGAAGTCCTTCGGCGAACTTAGGTTTGTTGGATGTGTAATCCGGAGCCCGTCTGTCTTGTTGGACTCCCTGAGATTGCCTATGATATTATTTTATGGAAGTTTTTTTTTTAGACATTTTTTTTTGGAAGGGGGGGGGAATGATAATGAGTATTGTAATTTCTAACCAGGGCTGTGGAGTCGGTAGATAAATTGTCCGACTCCGACTCCGACTCCTCAGATTTTGAAACCTCCGACTCCGACTCCTCGACTCCGACTCCTCTGTATTTAATATGCAAATACGAAGCTGTTCCACCAAGTTCTTCTAATCTCCTCTAGCACAGAGAGGTAGTTGAGCAGAAGCTGCTGCCTTCTCCTTTGTGTGCTGATCTTCTGCTGAAGATAGAGCAGTGGGAGGATCCAGGAAGGGGCAGGGAAAGGGGCATTTATTTTAAAACATGATTTTCCTAGTAGAATCCCATAGTCATGTTTAAAATTTAAGCTAACAATCTGAGTTTACATGTTTTATAGCCTTAGCTGAATGATAGCAGTTTTTCAAATGGTTTACAGCTTCAGTCTTGAACTATTGACTATCCATTCCCTTCACTTATACAAGTGTCTCCAGTCCTTAATCAGCTATCAGTGAGAGGCGAGGATAACCATGGGTCCCTGTAGCAGCAGACCACAAGACAATGGAAAGTGTAAGTATTGCCGCTCCTTAAAGGGACACTGACAGGCTGATTTTCCAGCTAAAGATATATATATACTGGTATTCATCAGAGAATTAGGAATAAAACTATACTATGTCACCCCCAGTTAAGCTGTACTTGTGTTTAAAAAACATTTTAATCTGTATGCAAATTCACTATCTTTGTGCCCAATGGGGCAGCGTCTCGTGCGGCTTTGTGCCCAGCCGCGCCCGAAGTACAGCTTCCCAGCGCTGTTCCCCTCGTTTATTATTCACTGCACTGACCTTTTTTTTCAGGCTAGCCGAACGCTGAATTCCTGCGCAGGCGCACGTGTAGAGTGCTGGCAGCAGCCTCGTCTGGCTATGCTGAGGCTGTGCCAGCTTTCTCTCTTCCTCCTCGCTACCTAGTCCTGTCTAGTGCTGCCAGTACTCTACATGTGCGCCTGCTCCCCTTGGGCACAAAGGTAGAGAATTTGCATATTGATTAAAACGTTTTTAAACACAAGTAAACCTCAACTGGGGGTAACAGTCGTCTAGTTGTATTCTTAATCCTCTGATGAATACCAGCAGATATATCAGCCTGTCAGTGTCCCTTCAACTGCATAGTAAAGCATATGAAAAGCGTGCTTCTTCACGGTCACTTAACGTCTTTGTTTAGCGGTAACGTGACGCACTGCATGCATTGGCCTTTATTCTTACAGTAGAGAAGTAATTAATTATAACTTTATCTGAATTGGGACATTTAAACTTGCTTTTTTTTTTATTCCAATTTTTTTTTATTCCAATTTAAATCTAGTAGGAGTCGGAGTCGGAGTCGGTCCATTTTTTGCCGACTCCGACTCCAGGTACCCAAAATTGACTCCGACTCCGACTCCTCGACTCCGACTCCACAGCCCTGTTTCTAACAGATCCTTTCTTCACCACAGGACCCAGCTGACCCCTGGTGGCCATTCTCTAATACTACAGGACTTTTATTGTGAGTTATTATTTATTGGATATGGAATATATAGTTATATATTTATATGGTATATGTTTGGTATATATTTACTTCATAAATGTTTTTAAATCTTGCCCAATACACATGAGAAGTAGAGCCCAGCGCCCTATTTTCCATATTCCTTCCCAAACCTGACTTGTTTGGATTTTTCCACACATTCCTAAAGTCGTCTTTCCATTGGCCGATGTTTGGGTAGGAACACTCATTAGGGATAATCTGCCGGTGTAAAGGTGCCGCCGATTACACTCGTTCATCAGGTAATAGATCGTTGGTGCGGTCACCTAAATCATCATTTGTCGGCAGCAGATCGTGCCATGTAAACATCCTCTGCTGCCGGCGAGCAGTGATTCTGTATGGGGACGATCAATGGCATTAGCCTTGTACTGTGGAGGGATCGCTACATGTGAATACAGCGGTCTCATCTACTGACGAGCAGGTGGTTGTCAGAAAGGAAGGCTCAGGCCATGTAAAGGGGTCTTGAATGTGCCCAATACCCCACTAGAATGAAAGAAGCTGAATATTGCTCCACAACTTAGTAAAGACAAGTGGTCAGAAGTCACACAGATGTAATAGAGAGAGGATTGGTCCGGGGCAGAGAATGAGGCACCTGTCGGATAAAAAACCACCACATGATAACCGGTCTTAACATGGAGAAGACACCAGGGAGATGTATGGAGCGTCCTCCTCCTCCAGAGCAGCCACAGCGCAGAGAAGTGAAAGCTGCACCATGACTGGCTGCTGTGGACAAGGAGGACGTAAATATATCAACAATATAGAAAATAATTAGGTGTAACGCATTTCGGAGCGGGCTCCTCCTTCCTCAGATACAATGACACTACTGACATGGCTCACAGTTATAGCCAAACAAGTGAAGGGCAGAAGAAACACAATGGACGGAATCCAGAGAAAAGTGACCTGAACCCTTGTAGTAGATAACAAAGCCCAGAGCATCAGGTTAGACTGAGATCTAGAAATGATGATCCAGAAAAAGGTGACCTGAACTATTGTAATAAATAGAGATGAGCGAATTGAAGCATCCAAAGTGGAATATCATCCAAAGTTTAGGAAAAATTTGATTCGCAATGAGTCCAAATTTCCTTGTGCTTCGTGGTAATGAATTGATTTTTTACTAAAATGACGGCTACATGCAGAGCGAGCTAGGGTCTCAAAAGAGCCGGGGCCCAAGACCCAATGCATGTGGCCCTATTCGAAGCAAACCCCCCCCCCCCCCACTAGCACTAAACTTGCTGCATTAACACTATCAAACATACAGGACTATACGGCAGCACCTACCTCTCACATCCAGGGCCTCCAGGTGACGTCTCCTGTGATGTAGACGTTTTCTTTCATCTTCTCCATTCGGTCCCTACATCTTCTCTCAGCTGCGCCTCGTCTCTGCAGAGTGTGACACATGGACATCTTAGCTTCCTCACATTTCTATCATCATCCCCACCCTGGAGTCCCCACAGGGTTAACCTGGTGCTCACTGTGCCCCCCAATACCCCAAATACTACCCTGAAGAAAAATGAGTGCCCCCATAGTAATGCTCCTCATAGTCCCACCAATAGCAAGTCCCTTCTAGAATGCCCTCATTAGTAATACTGGCCCCTACAGTGCCTCCAACAATGATAACGCTCCCGAAGAATACCTCCATTAGTAATACTGCCCCCTACAGTGCCTCCAACCACGATAATGCTCCAGAAGAGTGCCTCCGTTAGTAATACTGCCCCCTACAGTGCCTCCAACCATGATAACGCTCCTGAAGAGTGCCTCCATTAGTAATACTGCCTCCTACAGTGCCTCCAACCATGATAACGCTCCCGAAGAATACCTCCATTAGTAATACTGCCCCCTACAGTGCCTCCAACCATGATAACGCTCCCGAAGAGTGCCTCCATTAGTAATACTGCCTCCTACAGTGCCTCCAACCATGATAACGCTCCCGAAGAATACCTCCATTAGTAATACTGCCCCTACAGTGCCTCCAACCATGATAACGCTCCCGAAGAGTGCCTCCATTAGTAATACTGCCTCCTACAGTGCCTCCAACCATGATAACGCTCCCGAAGAATACCTCCATTAGTAATACTGCCCCCTACAGTGCCTCCAACCATGATAACGCTCCCGAAGAATGCCTCCATTAGTAATACTGCACTCTACAGTGCCTCCAACCATGATAACGCTCCCGAAGAATACCTCCATTAGTAATACTGCCCCCTACAGTGCCTCCAACCATGATAACGCTCCCGAAGAATACCTCCATTAGTAATACTGCCCTCTACAGTGCCTCCAACCATGATAACGCTCCCGAAGAATACCTCCATTAGTAATACTGCCCCTACAGTGCCTCCAACCATGATAACGCTCCCGAAGAGTGCCTCCATTAGTAATACTGCCTCCTACAGTGCCTCCAACCATGATAACGCTCCCGAAGAATACCTCCATTAGTAATACTGCCCCCTACAGTGCCTCCAACCATGATAACGCTCCCGAAGAATACCTCCATTAGTAATACTGCCTCCTACAGTGCCTCCAACCATGATAACGCTCACGAAGAATACCTCCATTAGTAATACTGCCCCTACAGTGCCTCCAACCATGATAACGCTCCCGAAGAGTGCCTCCATTAGTAATACTGCCCTCTACAGTGCCTCCAACCATGATAACGCTCCCGAAGAATACCTCCATTAGTAATACTGCCCCTACAGTGCCTCCAACCATGATAACGCTCCCGAAGAGTGCCTCCATTAGTAATACTGCCTCCTACAGTGCCTCCAACCGTGATAACGCTCACGAAGAATACCTCCATTAGTAATACTGCCCCTACAGTGCCTCCAACCATGATAACGCTCCCGAAGAATACCTCCATTAGTAATACTGCCCCCTACAGTGCCTCCAACCATGATAACGCTCCCGAAGAATACCTCCATTAGTAATACTGCCCCCTACAGTGCCTCCAACCATGATAACGCTCCCGAAGAATACCTCCATTAGTAATACTGCCCTCTACAGTGCCTCCAACCATGATAACGCTCCCGAAGAATACCTCCATTAGTAATACTGCCTCCTACAGTGCCTCCAACCATGATAACGCTCCCGAAGAGTGCCTCCATTAGTAATACTGCCCCCTACAGTGCCTCCAACCATGATAACGCTCCCGAAGAATGCCTCCATTAGTAATACTGCCTCCTACAGTGCCTCCAACCGTGATAACGCTCCCGAAGAGTGCCTCCATTAGTAATACTGCCTCCTACAGTGCCTCCAACCATGATAACGCTCCCGAAGAATACCTCCATTAGTAATACTGCCCTCTACAGTGCCTCCAACCATGATAACGCTCCCGAAGAGTGCCTCCATTAGTAATACTGCCTCCTACAGTGCCTCCAACCGTGATAACGCTCACGAAGAATACCTCCATTAGTAATACTGCCCCTACAGTGCCTCCAACCATGATAACGCTCCCGAAGAATACCTCCATTAGTAATACTGCCCCCTACAGTGCCTCCAACCGTGATAACGCTCCCGAAGAATACCTCCATTAGTAATACTGCCCACTACAGTGCCTCCAACCATGATAACGCTCCTGAAGAGTGCCTCCATTAGTAATACTGCCTCCTACAGTGCCTCCAACCATGATAACGCTCACGAAGAATACCTCCATTAGTAATACTGCCCCCTACAGTGCCTCCAACCATGATAACGCTCCCGAAGAATACCTCCATTAGTAATACTGCCCTCTACAGTGCCTCCAACCATGATAACGCTCCCGAAGAGTGCCTCCATTAGTAATACTGCCCACTACAGTGCCTCCAACCATGATAACGCTCCTGAAGAGTGCCTCCATTAGTAATACTGCCCCCTACAGTGCCTCCAACCATGATAACGCTCCCGAAGAATGCCTCCATTAGTAATACTGCCCCCTACAGTGCCTCCAACCATGATAACGCTTCCGAAGAGTGCCTCCATTAGTAATACTGCCTCCTACAGTGCCTCCAATTGTGATAACGCTCACGAAGAATACCTCCATTAGTAATACTGCCCCCTACAGTGCTTCCAACCATGATAACGCTTACGAAGAATACCTCCATTAGTAATACTGCCCACTACAGTGCCTCCAACCATGATAACGCTCCTGAAGAGTGCCTCCATTAGTAATACTGCCCCCTACAGTGCCTCCAACCGTGATAACGCTCACGAAGAATAATTCCATTAGTAATACTGCCCCCTACAGTGCCTCCAACAACGATAACGCTCCTGAAAAGTGCCTCCATTAGTAATACTGCCCCCTACAGTGCCTCCAACCATGATAACGCTCCTGAAGAGTGCCTCCATTAGTAATACTGCCCCCTACAGTGCCTCCAACCACGATAACGCTCCTGAAAAGTGCCTCCATTAGTAATACTGCCCCCTACAGTGCCTCCAACCATGATAACGCTCCTGAAGAGTGCCTCCATTAGTAATACTGCCTCCTACAGTGCCTCCAACCGTGATAACGCTCACGAAGAATAATTCCATTAGTAATACTGCCCCCTACAGTGCCTCCAACCATGATAACGCTCACGAAGAATACCTCTGTGACAAACTGCCATTTATCCCTGGGCATTGGAGAGGCATGCTTGCCAGCCTCTTACCCTGTGACTATGGCCCCAGTGACAGTTAGCATTTACAATGGACATTGCCTGTGACCTAATCAACATTCACAATGGACATTGCCTGGGACCTAATTAAGAATCACAATGGACATTGCCTGGGACGCAATCAACAAGCACAATGGACCATGCATGTGGGGGTGGGATATATCTGGCGGTATGTTGATTGGTCACTGTATTTTGTGTGTCTGTCCTCAATCAGGTCCCCGGGGGAGCAGCCCTGGCTGGAGGACTTGCATAAAATCCAAGCTTTGCCATCCAATAAAGAGTTCCTTTTGACCCTCAATACGTAGCCTTGTCTGTTATTGGAGGGAACTGCTATATCACACTGGGGATTGCTATGTTCTACATACTCCCTGAAGCTTTACTCACTTAGCTCTTTTAAGAGCTTCTTCCGGATAAGCTCTACTGGAGGAGAGGTCTTCCCCACACGGTCCTGGAGGACAGAAGCCTATCCAGGGTGGACGGAAGATGGCGAGGCTCCAGCTAAGCTACAGCGGTTGTGGAGTCTGCGGTGGCTGTGGTGTCCAGTGCGGTGCTTGTGGTCCTCGGCGCAAGCTAGGAAGCGTCCATCAACGGAGGGTACTCGGTCGGAGTACAAGGAGCTCCGTTACAACCTCCATTAGTAATACTGCTCCCTACAGTGCCTCCAGCCATAACGCTCCTGAAAAATACCTCAATTAGTAATACTGCCCCCTACAGTGCCTCCAACCGTGATAACGCTTACGAAGAGTAACTCCATTAGTAATACTGCCCCCTACAGTGCCTCCAACCGTGATAACGCTTACGAAGAGTAACTCCATTAGTAATACTGCCCCTACAGTGCCTCCAACCGTGATAACGCTTACGAAGAGTAACTCCACTAGTAATACTGCCCCCATCAGTGCCTCCAACCATAATAACGCTTACGAAGAGTGCCTCCATCAGTAGAAGAGCCCTCCAGTATTAATACTGCCCTCACAGAGCCCACAGTAGAAATAATGCCCCCTATTGTTACCCCAGTGGTAATAAAGCTCTCTACAGACCCCTCAGTAGTAATAAAGACAATGTATAAGCACTCCTATAGAGTACCCTGTAACAATAAGGACCCCGATCATGTCCCCTATATTTATAATGCCCCCTACTGTGCCACCTATAGTTATACTCCTCCCTGTAGTGCCATCAAAAACTATAATGCCCCAGCCATTACAACATACAGGCCCATGTAAATAACGTCATTTCCCTCCAACATACAGTTCCATGTAAATAACATCACTCCCCTGCCTTCAGCCCCTCCAACATACAGTCCCATGTAAATAACATCACTCCCTTGCCTTCAGCCCCTCCAACATACAGTCGCATGTAAATATCACTACCCTGCCTTCAGCCCCTCCAACATACAGTCCCATGTAAATATCACTACCCTGCCTTCAGACCCTCCAACATACAGTCCCATGTAAATAACATCACTCCCCTGCCTTCAGCCCCTCCAATACACAGTCCCATGTAAATAACATCACTCCCCTCCCTTCAGCCCCTCCAACATACAGTCCAATGTAAATAACACCACTCCCCTCCCTCCAGCCTCATCCAACATACAGTCCCATGTAAATAACATCACTCTTGTGCCTTCAGCCCCTCCAACATACAGTCCCATGTAAATAACACCACTCCCCTCCCTCCAGCCTCATCCAACATACAGTCCCATGTAAATAACATCACTCCCCTGCCTTCAGCCCCTCCAATACAAAGTCACATGTAAATAACACCACTCCCCTGCCTTCAGCCCCTCCAACATACAGTCCCATGTAAATAACACCACTCCCTCCCTCCAGCCTCATCCAACATACAGTCCCATGTAAATAACATCACTCTTGTGCCTTCAGCCCCTCCAACATACAGTCCCATGTAAATAACATCACACCCGTGCCTTCAGCCTCTCCAATATACAGTCCCATGTAAATAACATCACTCCCCTCCCTCCAGCCTCATCCAACGTACAGTCCCATGTAAATAACATCACTCCCCTCCCTTCAGCCCCTCCAATACACAGTCCCATGTAAATAACATCAACCCCCTCCCTTCAGCCTCTTCCAACATACAGGAAGGCTCAGGCCATGTAAAGGGGTCTTGAATGTGCCCAATACCCCACTAGAATGAAAGAAGCCGAATATTGCTCCACAACTTAGTAAAGACAAGTGGTCAGAAGTCACACAGATGTAATAGAGAGAGGATTGGTCCGGGGCAGAGAATGAGGCACCTGTCGGATAAACAACCACCACATCATAACAGGTCTTAACATGGAGAAGACACCAGGGAGATGTACGGAGCGTCCTCCTCCTCCAGAGCAGCCACAGCGCAGAGAAGTGAAAGCTGCACCATGACTGGCTGCTGTGGACAAGGAGGACGTAAATATATCAACAATATAGAAAATAATTAGGTGTAACGCATTTCGGAGCGGGCTCCTCCTTCCTCAGATACAATGACACTACTGACATGGCTCACAGTTATAGCCAAACAAGTGAAGGGCAGAAGAAACACAATGGACGGAATCCAGAGAAAAGTGACCTGAACCATTGTAGTATATAACAAAGCCCAGAGCATCAGGTTATACTGAGATCTAGAAATGATGATCCAGAAAAAGGTGACCTGAACTATTGTAATATATAGAGATGAGCGAATTGAAGCATCCAAAGTGGAATTTGATCCAAAGTTTAGGAAAAATTTGATTCGCAATGAATCCAAATTTCCTTGTGCTTCGTGGTAATAAATTGATTTTTTACTAAAATGGCGGCTACATGCAGAGCGAGCTAGGGTCTCAAAAGAGCCGGGGCCCAAGCCCCAATGCATGTGGCCCCAGTCGAAGCAAATCCCCCCCCCCCCCCCCGCCTGCAGTAGCACTAAACTTGCTGCATAGACACTATCAAACATACAGGACTATACGGCAGCACCTACCTCTCACATCCAGGGCCTCCAGGTGACGTCTCCTCTGATGTAGACGTTTTCTTTCATCTTCTCCATTCGGTCCCTACATCTTCTCTCAGCCGCGCCTCGTCTCTGCAGAGTGTGACACATGGACATCTTAGCTTCCTCACATTTCTATCATCATCCCCATCCTGGAGTCCCCACAGGGTTATCCTGGTGCTCACTGTGCCCCCCCAATACCCCCAAATACTACCCTGAAGAAAAATGAGTGCCCCCATAGTAATGCTCCTCATAGTCCCACCAATAGCAAGTCCCTTCTAGAATGCCCTCATTAGTAATACTGGCCCCTACAGTGCCTCCAACCACGATAGCGCTCCCGAAGAATACCTCCATTAGTAATACTGCCCCCTACAGTGCCTCCAACCATGATAACGCTCCCGAAGAATACCTCCATTAGTAATACTGCCCCCTACAGTGCCTCCAACCATGATAACGCTCCCGAAGAGAGCCTCCATTAGTAATACTGCCCCCTACAGTGCCTCCAACCATGATAACGCTCCCGAAGAGTACCTCCATTAGTAATACTGCCCCCTACAGTGCCTCCAACCATGATAACGCTCACGAAGAATACCTCCATTAGTAATACTGCCCCTACAGTGCCTCCAACCATGATAACGCTCCAGAAGAATACCTCTATTAGTAATACTGCCCCCTACAGTGCCTCCAACCATGATAACGCTCCCGAAGAATACCTCCATTAGTAATACTGCCCCCTACAGTGCCTCCAACCACGATAACGCTCCCGAAGAGTGCCTCCATTAGTAATCCGCCCCCTACAGTGCCTCCAACCATGATAACACTCCCGAAGAATACCTCCATTAGTAATACTGCCCCCTACAGTGCCTCCAACCACGATAACGCTCCCGAAGAGTGCCTCCATTAGTAATACTGCCCCATACAGTGCCTCCAACCATGATAACGCTCCTGAAAAGTGCCTCCATTAGTAATACTGCCTCCTACAGTGCCTCCAACCATGATAACGCTCCCGAAGAGTGCCTCCATTAGTAATACTGCCCCTACAGTGCCTCCAACCATGATAACACTCCCGAAGAATACCTCCATTAGTAATACTGCCCCCTACAGTGCCTCCAACAATGATAACGCTTCCGAAGAGAGCCTCCATTAGTAATACTGCCTCCTACAGTGCCTCCAATCGTGATAACGCTCACGAAGAATACCTCCATTAGTAATACTGCCCCTACAGTGCTTCCAACCATGATAACGCTCCCGAAGAATACCTCCATTAGTAATACTGCCCCCTACAGTGCCTCCAACCGTGATAACGCTCCCGAAGAATACCTCCATTAGTAATACTGCCCACTACAGTGCCTCCAACCATGATAACGCTCCTGAAGAGTGCCTCCATTAGTAATACTGCCTCCTACAGTGCCTCCAACCGTGATAACGCTCACGAAGAATAACTCCATTAGTAATACTGCCCCCTACAGTGCCTTCAACCATGATAACGCTCCTGAAGAATACCTCCATTAGTAATACTGCCCCCTACAGTGCGTCCAACCATGATAACGCTCACGATGAATACCTCCATTAGTAATACTGCTCCCTACAGTGCCTCCAACCACGATAACGCTCCTGAAGAGTGCCTCCATTAGTAATATTGCCCCCTACAGTGCCTCCAACCATGATAACGCTCCCGAAGAATGCCTCCATTAGTAATACTGCCCCCTACAGTGCCTCCAACCATGATAACGCTTCCGAAGAGTGCCTCCATTAGTAATACTGCCTCCTACAGTGCCTCCAATTGTGATAACGCTCACGAAGAATACCTCCATTAGTAATACTGCCCCCTACAGTGCTTCCAACCATGATAACGCTTACGAAGAATACCTCCATTAGTAATATTGCCCACTACAGTGCCTCCAACCATGATAACGCTCCTGAAGAGTGCCTCCATTAGTAATACTGCCCCCTACAGTGCCTCCAACCGTGATAACGCTCACGAAGAATAATTCCATTAGTAATACTGCCCCCTACAGTGCCTCCAACCACGATAACGCTCCTGAAGAGTGCCTCCATTAGTAATACTGCCCTCTACAGTGCCTCCAACCATGATAACGCTCCTGAAAAGTGCCTCCATTAGTAATACTGCCCCCTACAGTGCCTCCAACCATGATAACGCTCCTGAAGAGTGCCTCCATTAGTAATACTGCCTCCTACAGTGCCTCCAACCGTGATAA
Source organism: Bufotes viridis (assembly GCA_033119425.1). Classification (NCBI taxonomy): domain Eukaryota; kingdom Metazoa; phylum Chordata; class Amphibia; order Anura; family Bufonidae; genus Bufotes; species Bufotes viridis. Next base: position 12,869 of record JAKVIS010000893.1, on the reverse strand, counting down.
CGCTCACGAAGAATAATTCCATTAGTAATACTGCCCCCTACAGTGCCTCCAACCATGATAACGCTCACGAAGAATACCTCTGTGACAAACTGCCATTTATCCCTGGGCATTGGAGAGGCATGCTTGCCAGCCTCTTACCCTGTGACTATGGCCCCAGTGACAGTTAGCATTTACAATGGACATTGCCTGTGACCTAATCAACATTCACAATGGACATTGCCTGGGACCTAATTAAGAATCACAATGGACATTGCCTGGGACGCAATCAACAAGCACAATGGACCATGCATGTGGGGGTGGGATATATCTGGCGGTATGTTGATTGGTCACTGTATTTTGTGTGTCTGTCCTCAATCAGGTCCCCGGGGGAGTAGCCCTGGCTGGAGGAATGCATAAAAGGCCAAGCTTTGCCATCCAATAAAGAGTTCCTTTTGACCCTCAATACGTAGCCTTGTCTGTTATTGGAGGGAACTGCTATATCACACTGGGGATTGCTATGTTCTACATACTCCCTGAAGCTTTACTCACTTAGCTCTTTTAAGAGCTTCTTCCGGATAAGCTCTACTGGAGGAGAGGTCTTCCCCACACGGTCCTGGAGGACAGAAGCCTATCCAGGGTGGACGGAAGATGGCGAGGCTCCAGCTAAGCTACAGCGGTTGTGGAGTCTGCGGTGGCTGTGGTGTCCAGTGCGGTGCTTGTGGTCCTCGGCGCAAGCTAGGAAGCGTCCATCAACGGAGGGTACTCGGTCGGAGTACAAGGAGCTCCGTTACAACCTCCATTAGTAATACTGCTCCCTACAGTGCCTCCAGCCATAACGCTCCTGAAAAATACCTCAATTAGTAATACTGCCCCCTACAGTGCCTCCAGCCATGATAACGCTCGCGAAGAATACCTCCATTAGTAATGCTGCCCCCATCAGTGCCTCCAACCGTGATAACGCTTACGAAGAGTAACTCCATTAGTAATACTGCCCCCTACAGTGCCTCCAGCCATAACGCTCCCGAAGAATACTTCCATTAGTAATATTGCCCCCTACAGTGCCTCCAACCGTGATAACGCTTACGAAGAGTAACTCCATTAGTAATACTGCCCCCACAGTGCCTCCAACCGTGATAACGCTTACGAAGAGTAACTCCACTAGTAATACTGCCCCCATCAGTGCCTCCAACCATAATAACGCTTACGAAGAGTGCCTCCATCAGTAGAAGAGCCCTCCAGTATTAATACTGCCCTCACAGAGCCCACAGTAGAAATAATGCCCCCTATTGTTACCCCAGTGGTAATAAAGCTCTCTACAGACCCCTCAGTAGTAATAAAGACAATGTATAAGCACTCCTATAGAGTACCCTGTAACAATAAGGACCCCGATCATGTCCCCTATATTTATAATGCCCCCTACTGTGCCACCTATAGTTATACTCCTCCCTGTAGTGCCATCAAAAACTATAATGCCCCAGCCATTACAACATACAGGCCCATGTAAATAACGTCATTTCCCTCCAACATACAGTTCCATGTAAATAACATCACTCCCCTGCCTTCAGCCCCTCCAACATACAGTCCCATGTAAATAACATCACTCCCTTGCCTTCAGCCCCTCCAACATACAGTCGCATGTAAATATCACTACCCTGCCTTCAGCCCCTCCAACATACAGTCCCATGTAAATATCACTACCCTGCCTTCAGACCCTCCAACATACAGTCCCATGTAAATAACATCACTCTCATGAATTCAGACCCTCCAATACACAGTCCCATATAAATAACATCACTCCCCTCCCTTCAGCCCCTCCAATACACAGTCCCATGTAAATAACATCACTCCCCTCCCTTCAGCCCCTCCAACATACAGTCCAATGTAAATAACACCACTCACCTCCCTCCAGCCTCATCCAACATACAGTCCCATGTAAATAACATCACTCTTGTGCCTTCAGCCCCTCCAACATACAGTCCCATGTAAATAACATCACACCCGTGCCTTCAGCCTCTCCAATACACAGTCCCATGTAAATAACATCACTCCCCTGCCTTCAGCCCCTCCAATACAAAGTCACATGTAAATAACACCACTCCCCTTCCTTCAGCCTCTCCAACATACAGTCCCATGTAAATAACATCACCCCCCCCCCCCCAATACACAGTCCCATGTAAATAACATCACTCCCCTCCCTCCAGCCTCATCCAACGTACAGTCCCATGTAAATAACATCACTCCCCTCCCTTCAGCCCCTCCAATACACAGTCCCATGTAAATAACATCAACCCCCTTCCTTCAGCCTCTTCCAACATACAGTCCCATGTAAATAACATCACCCCCCTGCCTTCAGCCCCTCCAACATACAGTCCCATGTAAATAACATCACTCTTGTGCCTTCAGCCCCTCCAACATACAGTCCCATGTAAATAACATCACACCCGTGCCTTCAGCCTCTCCAATACACAGTCCCATGTAAATAACATCACCCCCCCCTTCAGCCCCTTTAATACACAGTCCCATGTAAATAACATCACTCCCCTCCCTCCAGCCTCATCCAACGTACAGTCCCATGTAAATAACATCACTCCCCTCCCTTCAGCCCCTCCAATACACAGTCCCATGTAAATAACATCAACCCCCTCCCTTCAGCCTCTTCCAACATACAGTCCCATGTAAATAAAATCACTCCCCTGCCTTCAGCCCCTCCAACATACAGTCCCATGTAAATAACATCACTCCCCTCCCTCCAGCCTCTCCAACATACAGTCCCATGTAAATAACATCACTCCCCTCCCTTCAGCCCCTCTAATACACAGTCCCATGTAAATAATATCACCCTTCCCTTCAGCCTCTTCCAACATACAGTCCCATGTAAATAACATCACTCCCCTCCCCTCCCTTCCAGCCTCATCCAACATACAGTCCCATGTAAATAACATCACCCCTGCCTTCAGCCTCTCCAACATACAGTCCCATGTAAATAACATCACCCCCTCCCTTCAGCCCTTCCAACATACAGTCCCATGTAAATAACATCACTCCCCTCCCTTCAGCCTCTTCCAACATACAGTCCCATGTAAATAACATCACTCCCCTGCCTTCAGCCTCTCCAACATACAGTCCCATGTAAATAACATCACTCCCCTGCCTTCAGCCCCTCCAACATACAGTAGCTAACATCACTCCCTCAACCAAGCAGGGAGGTGGTGCAAGAGAGAAGAACTACAACTCCCAGCATTACTCTGGCTCTTACACTGAATCTATCCCTTCACTTACCTCATGTCACACAAATCACCACAGTCAGGGTTTTCTCTGCTAGTTCTCCTCCTCATAGCTTAGCTCCGCCCCCGCCCACTCTGATCACATGACTGTGACATCATCACAGGTCCTTCTCCACCACTGAGCTCTGCATCTTTCACAGATCACCTGACTGTGATGTCATCACAGGTCCTTTAGTTCTTGCAGTATGTCCTTGGTCAGTAGTCTCCCCTGTTTTCATGACTGGGAGGGACCTAGTCCTCCCCAGTCATGGGAAATAGCCGGCTCTACAGCAGCTGTCTATTTCCCATTACTGGTAAGGACCTTTTTGCCCCCTAGTGGTGAGATCCTCCCCAGTCATGGGAAATAGCCGGCTCTACAGCAGCTGTCTATTTCCCATTACTGGTAAGGACCTTTTTGCCCCTTAGTGGTGAGATCCTCCCCAGTCATGGGAAATAGCCGGCTCTACAGCAGCTGTCTATTTCCCATTACTGGTAAGGACCTTTTTGCCCCCTAGTGGTGAGATCCTCCCCAGTCATGGGAAATAGCCGGCTCTGCAGCAGCTGTCTATTTCCCATTACTGGTAAGGACCTTTTTTGCCCCCTAGTGGTGAGGTCCTGCATAGATACAGTATTTAGCCATGTCACAGTGAGTTGGCTATTTCCCATGACTCAGAAGAACCTGGTCCTCAATAATCATGAAAAGTAGCAAGCTCTATAGCAGCCGTCTATTTCCAATAATCTGCAGGGACCATTTATTCTCCTTTTGTCCTGGACCTGATCTATCATAGTTTTTAGTTTCACAGTGAATTAGCTAAATCCCATTCTCTCCACAAGGGCCATTCTGGGAAAGCTTCGGTGACATTACTATTTCTATTTGTTTCACTTTGTAGCATTGACTAAAGTAACACGGGTGAACGGTGGATAACAAAGTCTTTATAGTGATTTTCTATTTTCTGGACTCCAGAAGGACCTTCTCCATATACTGAGAAGGAGTCATGTAGGAGACGTCCCTCTGAGTCATGGGATTTAGCCAGTTTATATAGAAAATATTATTTCCCGGACTCCAGAAGGACCTTTTCTATCTATTACATACTGAGAAGGTGTCATGTAGGAGAGGTCCCTCTGAGTCATGGGATTTAGCCAGCTTATATAGAAAATATTATTTCCCGGACTCCAGAAGGACCTTTTCTATCTATTACATACTGAGAAGGTATCATGTAGGAGAGGTCCCTCTGAGTCATGGGATTTAGCCAGTTTATATAGAAAATATTATTTCCCGGACTCCAGAAGGACCCTTTCTATCTATTACATACTGAGAAGGTGTCATGTAGGAGACGTCCCTCTGAGTCATGGGATTTAGCCAGCTCATATAGAAATGACTATTTCACGGACTCCAGAAGGACCATTTCTATCTATTGCATACTGAGAAGGTGTCATGTAGGAGACGTCCCTCTGAGTCATGGGATTTAGCGAGCTCATATAGATATTACTATTTCCCGGACTCCAGAAGGACCTTTTCTATCTATTACATACTGAGAAGATATCATGTAGCAGAGGTCCCTCTGAGTCATGGGATTTAGCTGGTCTAGAAATTGACTATTTCCCGGACTCCAGAAGGACCTTTTCTATCTATCTTGTAGACTGCAAACCCTCATGGGCAGAGCCCTCTCTCCTTCTGTACCAGACTGTAACTCGTCTTGTTCTTGCTCAGTGCAACTGTCTGTATGATGTATGTATACCCCTTTTCATATGTACAGCGCTATGGAATTAATGGTGCTTTAATAATAAATAATAATAATTACATCCTGAGAAGGTGTCATGTAGGAGAGGTCCCTCTGAGTCATGGGATTTAGGGAGCTCATATAGATATTACTATTTCCAAGACTCCAGAATGACCTTTTCTATCTATTACATACTGAGAAGGTATCATGTAGGAGACGTCCCTCTGAGTCATGGGATTTAGCCAGCTCATATAGAAAATATTATTTCCCGGACTCCAGAAGGACCTTTTCTATCTATTACATAATAAAAAGGTGTCATGCAGGTGGGTTGCTCTGAGTCATGGGATTTAGCCAGACTAGAAATGACTATTTCCCGGACTCCAGAAGGACCTTTTCTATCTATTGCATACTGAGAAGGTGTCCTGTAGCAGAGGTCCTTCTAAATCATGAAATTAAGCCAGCTCATATAGAAATGACTATTTCCTGTACTCCAAAAGGTCCTTTTCCTTTTACATTGTTTCACCTGGTGGTTAGGCTGGGATTCCTCAGACACATTAGGACATATATGCAACGATGATACACTTTTCGAACTTGGCCTTTGTTTCTTCTAACAAATATTTATAAACCAACCTGAGCTTCTGCAGGACATACCATTGTACTTTCTTAAAACATGTTTTCTAGTTTTCATAAGTGAGTATCCTTGTGAGTATTTTTAGACTAGACCAAAGCTACGATGCTGTGGTGTGGCTGTGTACTGCATCTGCTCTTCAATGGACTTCTGTGGGATAGATTACTTTCCCAGTGAAGCTATGGTAGTGACTCCATAGTACACGGCACATTGGAAACTGGAAAAACCCCTTTTAAATTTACTATTTGTAGGTGTCCAATGCAAAAGAATTAGGCAGGGTGCGTGTTCTTCTGGATCTGCAAAATTAACTTATCATCTATTCAAAGACAGATATATTTATGTTGTAGTACTTCTCCCAGTAGACACAGCAACCATGTTAACTTCCATACATACTGTCTGTTCACTGCTCCTCCATGCTGGGACACACATGCACTTGTTTCATCTGAGGCCACCGTGTTTGCCTATAGGGTGGTGTCTGCTCCCTTCCTGATATTTATTAGGAAAGTGCATGTTCTAATAAGAGAGAGAAATTCTATCTATTTATCCATATACCTGACCCTGGCTTGTGTTCCTGTCCTTTGACCTATAATCCCTGTTCTGATATCCCGCTCCTGACCCCGCCTGCACCTATGCTACCGCCCTGACTGACTACCTTGGCCTGTATTCAGACACTGCTCCTGCCTGACCCTTTAAGAGTTGTTCTATAGATTCTATTCGGCCTGGTCAGCTGTCACCTACTCCAGGTTAGGTAATACAACCCGCAGTATGTTAATTTAGGCCAGTGATTTGCAAACTGCAGCTCTCCAGCTGTTGTAGAACTACAACTCCCAGCATGCAAAGACTGCCTACATCTATCAGCCTACAGCAGGGCATGGTGGGAGTTGTAGTTTTGCAACAGCTGGAAAGCCACAATTTGCCTATCACTGGTTTAGGCAGTTAATTACAATTTACCTAGTTATACTAAATTTCCATTGAATACCATTTATGCCACATATGGTAACTTACCAGTCCCACATCTCAGTGCTGCACTCATTACTTACCAGTCCCACATCTCAGTTCTGCACTCATTACTTACCAGTCCCACATCTCAGTGCTGCACTCATTACTTACCAGTCCCATATCTCAGTTCTGCACTCATTAGTTACCAGCCCCACATCTCAGTGCTGCACTCATTACTTACCAGTCCCACATCTCAGTGCTGCACTCATTACTTACCATTCCCACATCTCAGTGCTGCTCTCATTACTTACCAGCCCCACATCTCAGTGCTGCACTCATTACTTACCAGCCCCACCATCTCAGTGCTGCACTCATTACTTACCAGTCCCACATCTCAGTGCTGCATTCATTACTTACCAGTCCCACATCTCAGTGCTGCACTCATTAGTTACCAGCCCCACATCTCAGTGCTGCACTCATTACTTACCAGTCCCACATCTCAGTGCTGCACTCATTAGTTACCAGCCCCACATCTCAGTGCTGCACTCATTACTTACCAGTCCCACATCTCAGTGCTGCACTCATTACTTACCATTCCCACATCTCAGTGCTGCTCTCATTACTTACCAGTCCCACATCTCAGTGTTGCACTCATTACTTACCAGCCCCACATCTCAGTGCTGCACTCATTACTTACCAGTCCCACATCTCAGTGCTGCATTCATTACTTACCAGTCCCACATCTCAGTGCTGCACTCATTACTTACCAGTCCCACATCTCAGTTCTGCACTTATTACTTAGCAGTCCCACATCTCAGTGCTGCACTCATTACTTACTAGTCCCACATCTCAGTGCTGCACTCATTACTTACCAGTCCCACATCTCAGTGCTGCACTCATTACTTACCAGTCCCACATCTCAGTGCTGCACTCATTACTTACCAGTCCCACATCTCAGTGCTGCACTTATTTCTTACCAGACCCACATCTCAGTTCTGCACTCATTACTTACCAGTCCCACAGCTCAGTGCTCCACTTATTACTTAGGCTACTTTTACACTGGCGTTTTTGGGTCCGCTGGTGAGATCCGTTTCAGGGCTCTCACAAGCGGTCCAAAACAGATCAGTTTTGCCCCAATGCATTCTGAATGGATAAGGATCCGTTCATAATGCATCAGTTTGGCTCCGCTCAGTCTCCATTCCGCTCTGGAGGCGGACACCAAAACGCTGCTTGCAGCGTTTTGGTGTCCGTCTGATGGAACTGAGCCAAACGGATCCGTCCTGACATACAATGTAAGTCAATGGGGACGGATCCGTTTTCAATGACACAATATGACACAACAGAAAACGGATCCGTCCCCCATGGACTTTCAATGGTGTTCAAGACGGATACGTTTTGCCTATGTTCATGATAATACAAACGGATCCGTTCTGAATGGATGCAAGCGGCTGTATTATCAGTGAGGATCCGTCTGTGCAGATACATGACGGATCCTCACAAGACGCCAGTGTGAAAGCAGTCCCACATCTCAGTGCTCCACTTATTACTTACCAGTCCCACATCTCAGTGCTGCACTCATTACTTACCAGTCCCACATCTCAGTGCTGCACTCATTACTTACCAGTCCCACATCTCAGTGCTGCACTCATTAATTACCAGTCCCACATCTCAGTGCTGCACTCATTAATTACCAGTCCCACATCTCAGTTCTGCACTCATTACTTACCATCCCCACATCTCAGTGCTGCACTCATTACTTACCAGTCCCACATCTCAGTGCTCCACTTATTACTTACCAGTCCCACATCTCAGTGCTCCACTTATTACTTACCAGTCCCACATCTCAGTGCTGCACTCATTACTTACCAGTCCCACATCTCAGTGCTGCACTCATTACTTACCAGTCCCACATCTCAGTGCTGCACTCATTACTTACCAGTCCAACATCTCAGTGCTGCACTCATTAATTACCAGCCCCACAAATCAGTGCTGCACTCATTACTTAAAAGCCCCACATCTCAGTGCTGCACTCATTACTTACCAGTCCCACATCTCAGTGCTGCACTCATTACTTACCAGTTCCACATCTCAGTGCTGCACTCATTACTTACTAGTCCCACATCTCAGTGCTGCACTCATTAATTACCAGTCCCACATCTCAGTTCTGCACTTATTACTTAGCAGTCCCACATCTCAGTGCTGCACTCATTACTTACTAGTCCCACATCTCAGTGCTGCACTCATTACTTACCAGTCCCACATCTCAGTGCTGCACTCATTACTTACCAGTCCCACATCTCAGTGCTGCACTCATTACTTACCAGTCCCACATCTCAGTGCTGCACTTATTTCTTACCAGACCCACATCTCAGTGCTGCACTCATTACTTACTAGTCCCACAGCTCAGTGCTCCACTTATTACTTAGGCTACTTTCACACTGGAGTTTTTGGGTCCGCTGGTGAGATCCGTTTCAGGGCTCTTACAAGCGGTCCAAAACAGATCAGTTTTGCCCCAATGCATTCTGAATGGATAAGGATCCGTTCATAATGCATCAGTTTGGCTCCGTTCAGTCTCCATTCCGCTCTGGAGGCGGACACCAAAACGCTACTTGCAGCGTTTTGGTGTCCGTCTGATCGAACTGAGCCAAACGGATCCGTCCTGACATACAATGTAAGTCAATGGGGACGGATCCGTTTTCAATGACACAATATGACACAACAGAAAACGGATCCGTCCCCCATGGACTTTCAATGGTGTTCAAGACGGATACGTTTTGCCTATGTTCATGATAATACAAACGGATCCGTTCTGAACGGATGCAAGCGGTTGTATTATCAGTGAGGATCCGTCTGTGCAGATACATCATCATCACTTGTAGGTCATTGTGCACTGGTTAGTTTCTTTATGCACAACCCCAATATGATAGCATGCAAAAGTGTGCCAGCATATAGTTATTGACAGAGGTCGCACTACATTTTTTTCCAGAAGAGAAAAAATACTCCTCCAACCAAGAGTACGAAATTTGCAGTAATTCAAATACATAATGTAGCGGCCGACACTCGCTCACATCTGCGTTTAGAGCACTTTTGTGGCCTGGTAAAAAAAAAGGCAGGCTCGTAAATGAAAACTGAACAGACTCCATCATAGTAAGCGGGGTCTGTTCAGCTTCTTTCCTGTCAGGCCGGGTTAACATGACATTGTTGCCATATATTTAATATACACACAAAAATATATACATTAACAGACACCTCTGACAGCCTTCATACTGTGGCATCTGTCACCATAGAATTCCATTGTAAAAAAAAAAAAATACGTTAGTCTACATGTTTTTTGCAGGATGGAAAAACATGGTACACTACACTTTCCAATCCTGCAGAGTCCTCAAAAAAATTGTGAGGGTTTTCACAGTATGGCGTCTGTTGATCGTGTGACAAAAACCCAGCCTTGGGTGCCCGATCCAGCACTTCCGTTATTTTCATTGTTCTGCTCCATTACAGAGGTGGGAATTTATGCAGGGGACTAGAGATGAGCAAATTTCATTACCACGGACCATAACGCAATTCTATGACTGAATGCCTTTAGAGGCATTCCGTCATAATAGAAGTATATGGGCTGCATAATGGATCCGTTCCATCTTAGTTATGCAGGAGAGGACTCCCCTGCATAACAGAAACGGGACAGTTCAGTTATGAAGCCCATAGACTTCTATTACGACAGAATGAATAACAGAATGCCTTTAGAATTGCATTATGGTCCATGGTAATGGAATCCATAACACAATTCTGCTTTTACCAGCAAACAAATTTCATAACATGAAATTCGCTCATCTCTACAGGGGACCATTACTGGTCTAGGGTACTTTCACACTTGCGTTGGTGCGGATCCGTCTGTTTATTTGCACAGACGGATCCGCACCTATAATGCAAATGTTTGTATCCGTTCAGAACGGATCCGTTTGCATTAGCTTTAAAGAAAAATGTCAAAGTCAAAATGGATCTGTTTTGAATTACATTGAAAGTCAATGGGGAACGGATCCGTTTTCAAATGCAGCATATTGTGTCATTGAAAACAGATCCGTCCCCATTGACTTACATTGTAATTCAAAACGGATCCGATAGGCTCCGCCTCTTCAGACGGACACCAAAATGCTGCAAGCTGCGTTTTGGTGTCCGCCTCCAAAACAGAACAGAAGAGGAACGGAGCCGAACTGATGCATTCTGAACGGATCCTTATCTATTCAGAATGCATTGGGGCTGAACTGATCAGTTTTGGACCGTTTGTGAGAGCCCTGAAACGGATCTCACAAACGGAATCCAAAACGCCAGTGTGAAAGTAGCCTAAATAACATCAAGCTATTATAGCAAAGTTATAAAGTCCAGTCCAATATGGCAGATCTTCCCTGTACTTTACCACTCAGCTATAATAGCCTGTCTGTATTACTACACTGAACCATATATATATGCGTGTGATGTATCAAGGTCAGTGTGTGATCATCAGACACTGCACTACATACATCTCGATACGTTACACACTGCTGTCACCTTGTTCTGCGTCCATCTTCATGTCCGGGTCTTCAGCTCCACCGCTGCCAGGGTCCTCGTGCAGCGCGCCCAGCACTCTATATTCAAACATCCCCCAGGAGCCGCCCCCTCCTCCTTCCAGCACCCACTGGCTTGCCCTGATGCAGGACCTGCATTGTTCCTGCGCCCGCCCTAACTAACCAATCTCAAAGCTTCTTGCTGTCCGGAGCTTTGCTATTGGTTATTGCAGACGCCGGCTGCATCGCTGTGCTGCTTGTGCGGTTCACAGCGCGCCCTACGCTGATGAAAAGCAGGGAAAAGTCTAAGGCGTATTGGTACACCTTAGACTTTTTCCAGGGAGTAAAATCACACTTGTACAGGCGTTATTGCAACCTCTGGTTATTGTCAACTAAATTTAAAAGTCCCTAGGTGCTATATTTTTTTATACATTTACATTTTTTTTTATAAATAAAAATACACATTTTTAAAAACAAAAAAGAATTTAATGACATTATATATATATATAGCATGTAATAACATTTGGAAAGTCCCTGCGCAGACGGGCTCTTCATCCTTCTCTCTCGTCATGTTGACATCCGCTTCGGAGCATGCCTGTTAAAAACAAATGCTTTTGAATAAAAGATCCGAGTCCAGCGAGTCACCCCTCGTCACCAGAGTCCCATTACCAGAAATTGCATTCGGCCCCGTCTCCGATTAAAGACCATCATTGTGGATCAGGGACAAGTAGATAGGGAATAGTCAGAAAAGTGCATTTACACCATCAGATTATATGGCCAATTTCTGTCCAATTAGACCAATAATTCCTGTGTGTAACAAAAGATCCGTGTAAGCGGCCATTTGACCAATAATTGGTCATAAAATCTGTCAGTGTAAATGTCCCCTTAGGCTGGTTTCAGACGAGTAGATGCCTCACATGACATCCGCTCCGTGAATGAGAGCCGAGACCAGCAGCAGAAAGAAGCACGGAGCGTTAACATGACGGATAATGCTCTGTGCCTCTCTATGATCTTTTTACTACAAAATCACATTGAGATAAAGTTGTCACAGAGAGGCACCGAACGTTATCAATCATGTTACCGCTCCACGCTTCTGAGGTAGGTCTTGGCTATCACTCACGAAGCGGCGCATGGCATCCGCTCGTGTGAAACCAGCCTTGGCCTCAGGGGCGTAACTACCGGGGAAGCAGGGGAAGCGGCTGCTTCGGGGCCCGGGCTGACAAGGGGCCCGGCGCCCGGCAGCACGTGTCCACTCTCCTCTGCTTCCCTGCCCCCGGTAATCAGCTGTTTGGGCGCTGAGACTGTGCGCTGCGCCTGCGCTCCGTAATAGACTGTCGGACTGTCCCGACTCGTCACTGTGCCAGAGGGGGCCCCCCGCCCCCGCCCCCTTTCAGTACAGTTTGGCCGGGCCCCCCCCGTTCACTGTTCCCCCTCCCCTCCCCTCCCCTCTCACAGTTTGGCCCGCCCCGGGCTGTCACAGGAGGCGGTGCTGTTGAACGGCCTGCTGCAGAGGCTGGCGGCGCGATGACGTCATTGCGCAGGCGGCGTGATGACGTCATCGCGCCGCTGAGCTGCACAAGCCGTCAGAACAGCGGACGTGGTGGACGTGGGTGGACCGTTCGGTGTAAGTCACAGTGAAGTGAGTATTTGTCTGTGAATCTGTTACCCCACATAATTTTTGGGTTGGCCTGGGGGAGGAAATTGGATTCATAATTTGATTGAATAAGCATTAGCTACTGGCACCGGGGAATTGGATTGGGAGGAAATCAATAATTCTTCAGACTAATGGACTATTGGGGGG